>LQNS02278171.1:25957330-25971349 GCA_001587735.2 Parhyale hawaiensis | reverse complement strand
CTCTACATTCTACTAACATAATGGCAATAGCTCATAGAGGACCGGGGTGTAAGTCCCGGTGTCTTTTTGGGAATGGGCCTTTTGGTTCGTCTACTGCCGCCTATCTAATCTAATCTAAAAAAACTTCATCTCTGACACAGGCTCTAGATACGCCATTCAGATCTTTGTTCGTGAATATAGGCTGAAAATAATATAATAAACTTTGTTCTGCTGATTGCTCCAAATCGTTCCGCTCTAAATGTTACCTACAATTTTTATGCATATAATTTAAAATTACACGCCCAACGATCGAAGTCATGCACGCTGGGACGAAAATATTGAACACATAGTTAAATTATCGTCTTACTCGTGGCGTTCAGCGTCGTTCTAACCACACCACTCGGCTTACAATTTTCGTTATAGTTTATTAAAGCCACTTTCATTTTATTACATTATTATTGATAATTGATGATATATTTTTGCTTCAAAAAATGGCGTGTTAGCTATACAGGAATGGTAGCATTTGCGAACAGTATTCACTAATCTCACTTACATTTTATTTATTAAGTAGATTCCATTAGTGACATTTTAGCTATTGTGTAAGGGAATCTTACTCAATAATATTCATATCACAGCAATGCAACAAACTGCACATACAAGTGAACATAAGTATCCATACACATACAGCAATCTCTTGCTTATATAATTAAGTTGTGTAATCAAACATGTCCGGTTGTGTGAAGTTGAGCAGGCAATTCGTTGAGCCAATTATAATTACATAACAAGTTCTCGTAGTGTAGTACCAGAAATAAAACTGCATCTCTGGTTGCTTGGCGTTTTATAATATAGTTGGCCAGACAATTCAATGTGCGTGCTGTGCTAAGTATAAGAAAAACGTATCATCATGGGGTTACGTTAACTCTAGATTTCTCAATTGATGTGTAAGGACTTATGAAAATATTTGCTTAGAGTGTGTATTCGCTCATGTAGTTTAATTATTTGATAATGATCCATGTTCCACTCTCATCGAGTAGACACATTGGGATAATAGTCTCAAGTCTACCTACGAATTTCACATTAACTCACGCAGCGGATCCACTTTGCTCCGGTAGACTCCATTAACGTCTGGACAAAATTGCCTTACTAATGGGTGCAACCCGGCCACATGGCCCCATAACAATAAAATATTGCCTCAAACAAGAGGTTTCTACTACTTTACTGCCGTATTGCGGTCAAATGACTTCAGCATACGTTACTTCTCAATTAAAGCGCAGCTGGCGTAATGCAATTCATTTGAGAAAGTAATATCGAACAGCCATGGTACAGTCAGCTGCTTAACCACAATATCGTCTAGTGTCAACGTATCTCAATGTTTCAAAGGTTATCATTACGCGAGCTTACATTTGGACCTAATCTTCAACTTTTTAGTGAAAAGTAGCCAATTTTAACGCTGCCACATTGCAGCAAACAGAGGCAAAAGCTGCGTAAAGTCAACTTGGTGCCTCTCTATAAGTACTGTAAGGCTAAGTAGGGACAGTTGGAGTTTCTGTTGGTGGTATATCGGGTAATTTTGGTGACGTTTTTGCTGTAATTGCGGAATAGTTAAAAAAATGGATATGGCGACGTTAAAGCGACATTTTTGCAATCCTATACATAGAACGGCCTAATTACACCGCGTGCGGCACAAGCTGGGTGCTACAGGAGTGCCGATATTTATGTAGGGGAACTACAGTTTACTCAAACAAATTGTCGCTGTACCCGAAAACTTACGACAACGTAAAATTAATAACCTAATTTTTTTTCTACTCGAGAGCATTTTATCATTCGAAATCTCGAGGTGTAATTCTTGTATGTTTGCTTGAGTGTTTAAAGCTAAATGAGTTTCTCAAGGTGTTCACTTGTGCACTGAAAATCTTATTAATCGAACATCTAAGAACGGGCGCCTCAGCCACAATCGGTTTGCAACTGCAGCCTGTTACTTGATCCATGTTGGCGAATCGATAGCCTAGCATTAACGATCCTAGCAAGAGGAAGCTAAGCAGATTAAATTATCTAGATTGTAAAAAGTGAGTCGAAGATGCTTCAAGACCGGTTCACACTCTAGACCTTTATTCGCTGCACATAGCACAAAGTGTTCAAACTTATTATTGCTGCCTTGTAAGCAGCGCTGTATATAAACAAAAGATTTACTAAATTGTTTACTAAACTCCTGACATGTTAGCTACAGGTGATGCTCGCATTGTATGGTGAGGCCAGTGCCAAATATACTGCAACTTATAATATAAAAAAGCTTAGTGAAGGAGTTAAACTGCCGGAAAAAATGTTACCCGCTTATTTATATTATTATTCTGCTTGAGGCTTCGTCAGTCCGCCCATGCGTCTGCACGTTACGCTTTTCAGTCTTAGATAGGAAAAAATTCAAATTGCAAGATACTCTGATTTTTTTTTCTGGAAGGAAGATCAACCATAGCTGTCTTTTTTTCGCTTCTTGAAAAAAAAAAATTCTGTCACTTCCGGAGAAAAGACACGAAGATCAGTTCACCCGTATAACATGTACCGCTTTTCAATTTTCTTCACGCCGTATTATGTTCACTTTGCTGGTGGTGGATGACATTCTTAATGGAGTTAGATGCGTAACTAGGATTCGGTGCGGGAGAACAGATGTCTAAGGAAATACAATGACATTTTGAGAACGGAGGATTACGCTGCTGTGACTGATGAGATTGGCCGAGTCTCTTGTTGCATAGCTATCGCATCAAACAAAGCAGAAAGGCAGGGTTACTGATCAATATCAACGCAGCCCCTAGTAATTGGAAAAAATCAGATACGACCACAAAAAAATTGAAACGTGTATGATTATGCAGGGCTATATTATCAGTACACTGTGGGAAACCGAGCATAGGGAAGGTGCGTAAATACATAAGAGAACAATACAAGAAGTACCGTGGTGTTTCTATATTTTTATCGAGACTCAAGTGCGAATTCTTTACTGACAGAAGAAATGCGAGATTCACTGATAAAATTAGAACACTAAGAAAGGTTAGACGAGGTGTGGTAAGGTAGACGGACTGTGTAAAGGTAAACGGGGTTTAGTCAAGCGGCGGACTATACTATAGTTTAAATGGGCTAGGTTAAGCTCTGCTCTGCCTCAACCTCAGGTAAGTCAAAACATTAATTTACCGTGGAGTTTCCACGGGCTCTACTATTATTCTATGTAAAGTTTTAAGAACATTTATGAGTACTTTGATCGTATCAGATGAGACTGTATATTTTGAGGATCGCCTGAATATCTCTAAACTTGGAAGGAATCAACACTAAAAAAAGAGCAAGTTTCTGGTGCTTACAAGGAATTAATAAAAGACACGGACGATAATGTGATTTACTGTTGTTTGTTGCCATCGTTAGGGGCCGGCCACCATTGCCATCTTGGGGAGGAGCCTCCGGAGGGGGCTTAAGTAGAGTGGGGAGAAAGTCGAAGAGAGGAAGAGAAGCAAGGAAACGCGCAGCCCCAAGCGGGTCAAGCCAGAGACTGCGCAGCGAAAGATCAGTGGGGTAACTAGAACACGAGAAGAGGTGAAGAACAGACTGTTCGTCCAGTCCGTAGAGTTGACAGCAGGGATCACTGATCCGTCCCACTCGGAACTTATAATCTGCCAAGATCGAACGGTGGCCAGAGCGTAGCTGGGAGAGGCTAGTTCAGAAATATCTGGGGAGTAGGGACTCCTCCGCACAGAGAGGAGGGCATTGATAGCCCAAAACCTTGATGGGGTATATGAAGCTGCTGCAGTTGCAACAGCAGAGGTGTGTAATGCACTCAGGCAGTGCGGTACTGCTCGGGAGGGAAAATCCTATCTGTAAGAAGGGGAGCGATGTCTGTTTCAAACTTTGATTGGAGAGTATGTCGAATGCGGTGAGGTCCGGAGGAGGCCGTGATAGTGCCATGAGCAGGATAAAGTACTGTACTCGCAATGTGCTGAAGAGATACTGTTTCAACAGCAACCTTATACTAGACTGTCTCCAACTTTTGGGGTCGAGGTCTCTTGGAAGAGGTGATGCGCCGAAGCCATGCGGTGGGATTCAGTGACTATACGCAGGGCAGCATTCTGTACTGTCTGCAGCTTACTCACGGCGGTTCTAGAGATAGTAGGGAACCAAACAGGGCCGCGTAAAGCATGACGCTTCTGATAAGGGCCCGAGGAGGCCAGTATTAAAGTTTTTTTTTGTTGTCCCCACCTTGCGACGGCCAGCGCGGCGAGAATCCGCAGGCGGGAGCGGCATCTGTCGCTTACACAATTCGCGAGAGCGTAATGTGATCTGAAGGCGCCAAAAGACTACGTGTAAGCCCGACATCATACAATACATGCTGCTCATACCAGCAGAACAATCTTCACAGAGATTCAAACAATGCAGTATCATTTATTATCATTGTCGATATACACGTGTCGTGTTTTTTTTACTGTACCAGAGATGTTCGCCATCACTGCGACGAGAGTAACAGATCTTCGCTGGTTCAAAATTAAATATTAGTGCGCCACATCAGAGGATAGAAAATAGCAGCATTGCGTAGTAATTTCTGGAAGTGTATCTCACTAATTGAACCTGGAACAATGATATTCCATGGTACTCTTGTTGCTCTGTCGTGTTAAGTCTAATTCCAACTGATATTTTTCATTAAATTGACTTGTCAGCGTTTCATCAGCGACCGTAACAATGTATTTGAATCATTTCCAAAGCTGCTTTCTACAAGAATAAACTTTCCAAACATAATCCATCTCAGATGTTCTCGGCCCTTTTTACCCATACACCCTTGCACGTGCGCCACAATTTCGACCTCTTGTGTCTCGGATTCTCTAGCTGTAATAGAGTTATTATAGTATCCCTTTGGAGGAGAATATTCGTCTTTGGTTAAAATTGAACAGCTTGCGTGGGTATTTATGCAACTGTTTTGTCCATAGCTGCATCACGATCATTGAGGATAGTACAAGTGCACTTAGAAGTTCAGTATTTATCGGGCAAAGTCCAGGTGGCCAGATGCACGCCACACGTGTGTGTAGAGGTCTTACTTCTGTCTTAAGTCGAAAATCGAGATCATCGGAAGACGGAGGAGAAAGTCCCCAAAGAGCACGTAACCGTTGGCTGGTAGTTAACCTTGATGTCCGTAGCAAATAATAACCGTTCTTCATGTGATATTGTGTTGCCTTGTCGATTAAGTGCATGTGTGCCTCAAAGATATTGCTGTATAACCGTGCTTACGAAACTACCATTTACAATGGAATGCAAAAATTATGCATTTCATATGTTAAATAAATGCAGAAAACACGTTCATGAAATTAAGTTTAATGATAGTCTGTAATTTTTACTTTTATTCTAGAGAAGAGAGAAGATAAACCAGTTCTGTGCTATTTGTTTGATAAACATAGCTCGAGCTCATTGATGTATCTCATGACATTAAATTAGGAACACATTCTCAAAATTAAAATTTAGTGACTACTTCATTAATTTTTCCCCAGCTTTCATATCAAAATGGCTTAAAGTTACGAAAATACCTCCTTAAAGATCATGGCTCACATGAGTCACGAAAATACTGCCTTAAAGATCATGGCTCACATGAAAAAGGCTGAATAGTTAAGCACCTCAGCCCAAAATATCTAATACTAAGAATGACCGTCGTGTGTTTATGTTTATATTTATATTTATTTATATAAATTTATTTATTGATTTAAGCTCGGCCAATTAAATAAGAAAAATCCAGTGGAAGTTTTAAAAAAAACCTCAACAAGTACGGAACCTGGATGTGCTCTATTCCAACGAATTTATTTATATGTTCGGTGTCACGCTCTAAATGAAATAGATGGGCGGAAAATAGCCCAGGTTGGAGGCTGTGGTTATCCTCTCAAGTTCCATTGAAAGGGATAGGCAAAAAACAAGCCGGGTTGTAGAAGATGGCCAACGTATCTTAAGCAGTGACAGTTGAAATTCCAACAATGAAGACATCGCAGGCTTAGTCTGATTTGTATGAGTATTAGCTTCGCCATACATCGAATCTGCGGTAAAGTATAGGGCAACCTTATGTCTGAATGCACTTCTTGCATTGCCGAAGTTGAAATCGTAGCACTGAAGATATCTGAAGCTTCCGTTGGCACTCTCATGCTTCTTGAGTCGTAGTTTCTTCCCACAGATGATTTCGTTGCATGAGCTATTTTTCCCACTTTGATATTATTGTCGATGAAACCGACGAAACATAAGTTTTCACGGGCAGTAGACAATTATTTCTTCTAGCTTACTGTTTTCCTCTGACGAAGCAGTTTTCTCTTCATATGTCAAAATTTGAGCACCTCAAATGAAACAGATATTTGAGGTGGAAAGACGGTATCTTTGCTACGGAGCGAACACATTGTATATAAGCTGCCATTTTATTTAAGTTGGCTGGAGAGTTTTACTCTAGATGTTACTTCTGCCTGTCAATATATAGCAGACCTAAGGATGAGAGCCCGACAAAGGATCAATGAAGAAAAGAAGAAAATTTAGAAGCATATAAAAGAAGAGGAGATTCCTCACCGGCTTACAGGCATTAGGCAAATGTATAGGTTATTGCATAAATTTTTCACGCACGGGTCCACTAGTTAACAAATAATCTTTCTCAAAATCACTCTTTCATTAAAAGTACGACGCTTGAAATCCGCTGAATTATAAACGTATTTTTCAGGAATTTCTCTTACTCTGTTATCTCAAGATGAAAAAGATCAGACCGCTTCTAAGCTGCCTTTATTAAATCAGTGGCTGCGATCTCTTTTTCTGTTGGGCTAATCAAACAAAAGATTACGCCGGTGAAATACATAATACAGGCAATGGCTCAATAGCTAAATTGCTCTACTTAACAATCAGTTGAAACGCAGCTCATCGTTAGATAATATCACGATATTTGTCGATTAGGGCGAACCACCAGGCTGTCCCTATCATCGTAGCAGGGCTATCTCGCCCTAGCAAAGCCACCATCGATTGGAGCGGGAAAGAGAATTATGCTAAGCATACTAGGTTTGGTTTGTTAGGAACAGCACTTTTGATCGAGTTTTAGGTGCTCTCGTCGATTAATGTTACCTAAAACGGCCAAAAATTCAATACCGAAGCGTCTAGATTTTGCATCTCTTCTTGTCGCAAGCGCTGCCCTGTGGATCTGTGTCGAATGTCATCTCAGCTTGGGATCAATTATTATTCATCAGAAGAGCCATTAACTTTACTACTTCATCTGCATGAAATGATCTCAATTTAGGTCCAAATGTAATAGCATTTATAACAAAAAACATCAACTAAAATAGTTTCATTAGCTAAATTTATATTTTTCAGAGTCTGTGTACCCTGTGTATCAACTAACATCTGATCTAAAATCTGAATACAGAAAAATATCGATGAACTCTCTTGTCTTACAAAGCTTTAAAAGTCACGCAAAATCTTCACAAAGCAGATACCGTACCCAACGACAGTATACATAGCAGTAATGTATTTAACTTAGCCTATCTGCAGCATTCTTCACGGCAAATTGAACTTTGTATCGACAATATAGTTAACAAGGACTGACAGCTTCAATTGTCTATTCTTTCTTTGTCGGATAATGTATAAATTTCATGTGGTTTCCATTCTAATATTAGGACATTTACGTTCCACTACATCGCTTCTACAATCAGACTAAATTGCCGAGACGCAATTTATTGATATGAGATTGTCAGTGGTCATTCCAGCATTTTCACTAGTTTGTATTCTGTCCAATGTTATTCCAAAACCGTACAAGAATGAATACTAGCAAAGGTAATGTCAAGTTTGACTGTACTCTCAACTGGGATACCCACACGCACTGATTTTTGCTGCAGATGTAAGCCAACTGGCCCCAGAGAGGTAAGTACAGCTGCAGCCGACCACGGGTCGCTAAGAACTATGGCGTCAAAACGGAAGGTTCAACGATCCGAGCCCTCCTACCGTCCCATTCCTGGTCAGGCAAGTGCCCCCACCCAGCTCCGCATACCAAGCAATTGCTGACGCAGCACTCCGGATGCCACAAATATCGCTCGTCATGTTCGTCGCTCGATAATAGCACCTCTAACACAAAAGTCTGGCACGCATGGCTTGCTGCTAAATATAATATGCTAGTATAATTCTAGAACCGATCCAGGAGAGCTATGTACTTGCTGACTCTTGGAATCTTGCCCATCGCGATGCCTTGAGGATTCTCGTGATCACTCGCGGCCCTTTATGATTTCTTGCTGCCCCGTTCACAGCTTTGTGGCCCATTGTGATCATTGAGGCTCTTTGTTGCTTTTTGTGCTCCGTTGCGGCCAATTGCGGCGCCTTGGGAGGCCTTGTGGCTCTTTGCAATCGCCTGCGGCCCCTTATGCCCACTTGCCACCCTTCATAATCACTTTCGGCCCACTATGGTCGCTTATGACTCCTGATGTTCAATTACCGCCACTGCTGGTTTCTACGATCCCATGCGACCAAGTCCCAAGAGTGAAAAAAGGCTGAAGGTGCAGATATTAGGCCAATTTTCTTTTCCGTATGTCCACCGGCGATTGTGACCGCCCACCCTTAAGCTACATAAAACTAACCAGTATGTATATCGTCCAGCCCAAACAGGATTTTTACTCGCCCCAAAACCTGATTTAACGGCTTAGTTTCTGAGGCAGCCTAAAACATTGACAGCGTAGTAGCGTTACAGTACTGCTCCAGAATACAGTTACAGTGTGCAACGCTCTCTGCATGCCTTCCAGCACTGTTTCTGTAGATATGTATACCAGTATGCATGTTTTTTTTATAACGTTTCAGTAGTTCTAGCATGTATGCCTAACTACATAGTTTTAACTTACTCTTCCACTATGTACACCAAATGTAAACTACTGTATGTGGCTGTAGTTCTAGCAGGGCCTCAACACAGTGCCGTAATACATATGCTTGCAGTACTGCTTCAGTTTATGCGGTAATTTAATCCAGTGTGAGTGTCATTCTTATATCGTTCCGTACAGTTTTTCTGTAAATACTTCCATGCACATTTCTCCAGTACTACTGCAGCATGCGTATAGTGATGCGTGCCAAATCTTACAAGTATCGGGCCAGCTCCGATCCATCAAGCCATCTTATTACCTCGAAGTATGCCACTCGGACACCTTTATAGCATGCCCTCCCAGTATCAGTTTCAGTATAACGCTCCAATGCAAAGCACTTACCATCAACGCCGAAAGCCAGTATTGACGGGGCAACATTAGCTATCGTTGATACGATCAGTAGCAATGCTTCACATTAGCTTGAGTGGCAGCAAGAGACTTTTGCGCACTGAACCATGAGTTACTTTACGAGGACTAACTGAATACTTCATATTCAGAGCGAAGACATTTTCACATGAGTCAATTGAACGTGTTCTCTCAACTTTATTGTGTGCCTCTGGGAAGACAGTTAACCGTTTGCCTATAACAAGATTTCGTTAAATGTGCCAGTCGTCGACTAGTTAAGAACTGAAATAGATGTTCCTTTTGCTGCTGTTAAAACAAATGACAGAAATGTACTTGAATGATGGTCTGAGAGAGTACGTTCGTTTGACAGTCATGTGAACTCATTTTACTTCATTGTCATTCAAGTGACCATTTATTCTTACGTGTACACTGCTACCTCTACGAAGGCGTTTTTCAGGCTTTCGGTACTAGGTTAAGGCGAGCATGTCATCAGGCGACGATTCAGTCTTTCCTTACTCAACCATCAGCGCTTAGAATTACTTTAATAGCAAAAGTTAATGCAATTGGCAACCTTGATATTTAATTCAATAAGACGAGTGTTAACTGGCTCACTTGGATCAAGATAATTCCATCTGACTACTTTTAATTTGTCTGTAACTTATATTCTAAACATTAAATTTGCCATCTTCAACCGGCTTTGGGGAGTAAATCGATTATGCTTGAAACATTCTTGACTGAGATAATTTCGCGCTATTTATGGTGTACCTCCATTGTAGTCATTCATATGT
This sequence comes from Parhyale hawaiensis, assembly GCA_001587735.2. Classification (NCBI taxonomy): domain Eukaryota; kingdom Metazoa; phylum Arthropoda; class Malacostraca; order Amphipoda; family Hyalidae; genus Parhyale; species Parhyale hawaiensis. The sequence goes on along the minus strand of LQNS02278171.1, from coordinate 25,961,367 downwards.
GACTGAGTAATAATTGTGCAAACAGCTTCATAGATCTATGAACACACAGCAGTCTCTATATGACATGGGTAAATGATAAGGGTTAGGAATATGTAGCTGTTTGTCATCGATTTGCACGGCACAATTTGTGTAACGAGACCACAGGGCGAGCTAATCATGGAATGCAAACAAGACTTTTTTCTATCCCTCTTCAAATTGCTGTGTCGGTGACGCCACTGAGTGATTGGTGGGCTATCTTCTCTTGTTATCCTAACAGTAATGATGATCCATCGGCACTGCAGTTAAGGACTTAGTGACACTGCCGAACTACCGACGTGAGGAATGAAGCGGCAAACATATAGGGCGTTCAAACCTTCGTTCAGGTCTAACGAATGACATGCAGTCAACCCGTCATTTCGGGACAAGTTCGTTTAAGGTATAAACTTGATTATACTTAAATCTAATGTCTGCCTTATCACTTCTCGATCAGATTGTGAAATTTTACTTCCTTCACGCGTTTTTTCTTCTTTGCATTTTTACAGGAACAATACCTTTCGTAACAAAGGAGGATTCCTTAGTATAAACAGGGATAGAAGGCGGAGGCTGGATAGAAGAGTGATTAAATTGAGTGGAAGAAAGGGAATGTTATTCCACGAAACCCATCATAAGTTCTTAAGATATGCATATTTCTCCCAAGTGAAATATTAGAGTGGAATATGGCACTCAGCCTGAATGAAAAATGAAAGTATTTTCTATGATCCTCTAACAAGATTTTAGAAAATGTACCTATTCTTTAAACTTTTCTTTCAGCACTTCTCTTGATTTCTTATCGAAGAAATCTCATCCAGTCTTGCTCTATTATCTAAAAATTCAGAACTGTATGGCAAATACTTAAAACTCTACTTTCTCGATTTTTCCCGTATGTATTAATTCAGAAACTAGCAATACGAAGTTCACTAATTTCAATGCTGAAGTTATTCATTTATTCAGGCATGTTTATGATGACAACAATAGCTAGGGGTAAGAAATTTAACTTCACAGAGATAGCGAAATTCTAACATCATTATGTAGTATTAATAAAGCAATATTGGGCTTAAAACTGGAATAGTGAATATAATAAATTTCCAAAACAGGAGAGAAACTTGGGTAGTCTAATCCGCAGAGTTTTCATTTGCTAAATTACACACAAAATTGAGAGCGGTATGGCCAGATTAGGTTATGTAGTTAGGTTATGTTCAGCCTAACATATTCTTTTCTAGTAATAATGAACAATGACCTCTAGCTGCTGCGACTATTACCTGCTGCTGCCGCTTAACGTTCTTTGTTGCTGCCTACACACGTGAGTTGATTCCGCTGATAGTGTATATTTTTCCTTTATTTTCGTATTGTTTCCTTTTTAGCTGCTGCATTTATATGATGATACTTTACGCAAGGTACAGTAGGCCTATATGTGAGCCTGGTATATGTTGATATGTTGGTGATTGAATTCTTATCGTAGAATTTATACTATTATTATGGTTAGTAACCCCTTTACCACACAAGATAATATATCGGTACTCCCTATTCTAACATTTCTGAAGATGTTTTCCAACCACCCCGGTAAGCAAGAGTCATTACAACATCTCTGCAAACTGATCTTACTCTCTTTTTATTAATTTTGATTCTGAGTGAGAAGAAGCCGTTTAGTGCTAATCTCTGCGCGGTGTCGGCAGAGTGTATTCACTCATTTCCGGAGGGCTATTGGCCTGCTCCTTAAGTGACTGGGGCGCCTTAGCCCGCATGATAACATCATTTACTACATACTCGTGCTTTAAGCGTATATGTATGTGATCCTATTGTGTTTTTAATATAAGTTATTATTACTTACTATAAAAAAGAAACAGATACACTAGCTGCGAATATCAGATAGTCTCAATTCTCATTATAAACTATAAGAGCAGAGACACTAAGTATTCCCAACCTGGGGAGCGCATTATCTTCTCCTAAAAACTACCTTTTCTTCATGCAATATCAAATCAAAAAAAGTTCCATGCTTCCCTCAACTTTACAGTTAAATAACGCAATGACTAGGGACGCTCAAATGCTTCACCAGCGAGAACATTTATGTTTAAAACTAAAACAGAAGACTATACTGAACCAATCTCCCTCAGTTGGCAAATGCCACTTCACCCCTCCATGACCCTGCAGGGCACGCGCCCCCTGCTGGACCCACGCTATAAACCGAGCACAAGCTCAATAGCAAGTCTCCCATTTTGATATGAAACCTTGAAAATTTTACGCGCAAAGCTCTCGTCATTTATGAAATGCTTGGCTGTAGTTTTCCTGCAGCCGGTGATAAAAGAAGGTAGAAACTGAGAGTTTTATCATTAGAGCTGTGAGATATTCAGGGTTTAGAGATAGCTTATCTTTACAAGAGTCGCAATACATTACACACTTGTGAAGCTGGTCTGATGGACAATGAGAGCGCACGCTCTAGGCAGGCTTGCGACACTCGGCCTGGCACTTGAATACTGCAGCATAATTATATTGTGACATGAACCTCGTACTGTCCTGTTCGAAGTGCTTATTGATAAAGGGGCGTGAAGGATTTCTGCATTAGAAGAACTTACTCGCAGAGCTTATGAGTAAAACGGGTGCAAATCTTTCTAGTTGGAACAACAGTTCTTTAGTTGCGTTCATTGTTAATGTGGTGTCAAGGATTGTTGCCATTTGGCTCAACAGTTATAGAGTTATGGTATTTAATGATAAACTGGGGCTCAAGTTATAATTGCTGTAGAATAAAATGGTAAGGTCTGTGAGCATATAATCAGCAATAAAAAGGTTTTTACGATTTACGGAAATTGTGTGGTTTTGTGGATACACCACATAGGACACGAAAGATTTTGTCAGTTGATACGGAAATAGTGATTTTATAAGTGCATCAAAATGTTGCACAATAACTTTTTCTTGCTTGTTTCACCAGTTATGTAGACTCTTGGTGTTCACTAATAAAATGTTGTGAAAAATTTTTAGCAGTGACTTACTTCGAACGGCACTGAAGTGAACAGGTTCATATACGTTTTTATAGAGTGGAACAATGGTTTTTCTAGTACCACAAACTGGCCCAGCTGATAGAGGAAGAAAATATTTAGCATGTATGATGTTCAGTGCATGGAGTTACGCATACTTCGGATTCATAGCACATTACGGCAAACCACAACTTTCGTCAGTATGTGAACAGCGTTCAATGTAATTTAACTTAATAGGTAGTGAGTATCTTATACCAGGTTGTATAATGATATTTTGACTCAAAGCGTCCGTAGTAGACATCAATGCAACGTTCACAGGCTCAATATGGGTTATTACAATTAAAATTGTGGTATTATAGAGCTTTGAGTACGTTAAAATTTAAATGCATGGAGGAAGTACAAAATGACTAAATAAAAAATTTATATCAGGTGGAGCTCAGTTTTACATTAACTAAAAAAATAAAGAATCCAAATTTCAGAAACTGACAGTAAATTAATAGTTAAGTTTCTAGTAGATGACAGTCACTGTTTCAAATGCATGTTTCACGCTAATTATAAAAAAACTGAGAATTATTTAAAATGACAGTGCTGGATGCTAGAGGCATAACGGCACCCTTATAATGGTGTTAGTTCAACATACGTTTGTTCCCGGCCTATCAAGCAAACGAGCAAAATTGGCAAAGCACAAGGCAGCCTTTTTGTCAAGGCAGCGACTGTCCTTACCCTCGCAGTTTCACACGTATACGAGCATCATTAGGACAACGGTCTCGATCAATGAACCCTAAGTCTGTGCAATTGGAAGCTAATAGTAATTTGTCAAACACCAAATAAGAAGCTCAAGGTTTTAACGCGTCCAATCCCTGGCGACAGAGACGGCAATAACCGGAATGCAAAAGTCACTGGCCCGATTCCGTCCCCCCGCTCCTGTAGGACGTGTGATGGTTCCACTTCGATACCTTCAGATAGGCTGCACAGCAGGATCGATGCAAGAACGACCGACAGAAGTTTGTAGCCCACAAAGGCCGCAATCACGGCTTTGCCTTTGTTACA
>LQNS02278171.1:25946703-25957230 GCA_001587735.2 Parhyale hawaiensis | reverse complement strand
AAAATAATAATGACAATAACGGAACAAAACTGAGCAAAAATTGGAGAAATAATCGCTTGATCAGCGAAAACAGTACTTGAACCCACTTTCTTCCAGGTGATGTTATTTTGTTATAAGGTTTTTTTTTTTGTCCCATAATGCTAGGGGAATAAAAGCCTTTATGGTAACGATATACAGCCTGGTATATACATATTGAGCGTGGTAGCATTTCAGCCCCTGCATGAAATTCACGGTTTTTTTAATATTAGTTTTTGGATACAAATTATGCCTAGTATCTACATATTGATACATTTGAAACAACTCAAATTTATATTTAAATTCACGGGCAGTATGATAGTAATACTCATGAATATAAGTATAACGGTATACAATGTAGTTATATCACTGTGTTCTTAGTACAAAAATTCATTTCAATATACTCGAAGATGAGATCTGCATTATATACATCATTCAATATCTCGATCTATGTTTACAATAAATTTTGAGCTTGATCGTTTAAACCACAAAAGCAGAACACACCAGGTAGATTTCTAGAAGTATCAATTTTGTAAAGGTGAACAAGGAAAAACTATTAATTTTTTTTAATAACGAGGTGCAGCTTATTGCCTCTCTTGACAGACCGAAAGCGCTGTTTAAAAAAAATGTAGACTTTCAATTCTATTTTTAAGGTTTTTTCAGTTTTCCAAAGTTTCCAAGACCACAAGTAAAAGTAGGACTTAGAGTATCAAGAAAATACAAGACTCTTATTGCATCAAGGAATATGTTAAATGAGTAAAAATTTTAGCCTTTAAGCCTGGCTTTAATACAAACCATTGCTATTTTTGCTATAATCCCACACTCAAAACCACGATTATTTTACCACGATTCCAGAAGAAATTGATCAGCAGAACACGAATTTATAGGTTGCGTCCGTCGGAAATGAGTAGGCCTACCTTGTTTATGAGATACTGATTTATCAAGCTTAGCATTATATCTGTACTCTAATGGCAACGACACACGGTAGCCATTGAACGAGTATAGTCATCTTTTCGTCCGAAAGTTAACGTTGAACTTCTAAACACAGCTGTAAGATTGCCAAAAAACGGTGTAAAAATATTTACCGTCAGTTCAGTTTACTCCGCAAGTGCCGTTAGTTTACTTTCAGATATCCCATTATAAAATTTAATGGAGGGATTTACAACTCAAAATTCTTTGCAACTGTGCTGTAGTTTAATGTGCACATCAACGGATTCGGACGAAAGTATGACAATACTCGTTCCTTTGACTAGCGTGTGGCATTAACATAATGCCAATGTGAGAATTCATTTGATTAAATGCCTATAAGAGGTGATTTGCTAAAAAAAACTTGCATAGATATGCTGAATCATCACAGAAATGAACTCTCTTGTTTCTATGAGTAATATTGAAGTAAAAATCTGTACATAATAAACAAATATCACACATTTGCTCAGTCAAATGAATGATACATATCAGCCGCTGCGTCATGTGATCTGGCACAAGCGTCTTTGTTTACCTAGCGTCGTGATTGTAAGTAGGCCTAACTTGAAATAAATAGCTACACAAGTTCTCACATTTAACCTGTCGTTGGAAATGACGACATTGGATATTACCAATAATGAATTCAAAAGTTTTATATCCAATGATGCTCTACTTTGTAAGGTTAGGATAGTAAGGCAGATTGTGCTTATATCACAGCTTAGTCAAACATTTTGCAGGCGAATGGCGCGCAGTTATGAGAACCAACACTGATTCAGTGCTAAATGTAACACATTTGCATCTCAAAAAATGAGCATTTCTGACGGCTGTGACCTATTCGGGGTTAGTGCATGAACATCACAATGGTTTAAAATATCTAGCTCAGGGTGGTGCTTATTCCTAGTAAAAAATTCTCAAATCATTTGTGAAATTAAAAGAATATATAGTAGACTTACTTACTGGCATACTGTAGCAGTAGGTATTCAATACTTGAGCACTGCACAACGTCATTTTTCGTGCAAGAAAACGAATAATACAACGGAAAAGTTGCACCCGTCTCTGTGTGCGAGATGTCAACCACACTCAACAACCACTTTTTGCACACTGGCGGTGGCGCCCTCTCGCGGCCGGCGAAAGCCTTTGCCAAAAAGTTTACCTTACAAGAAGAGCGGAAAGTACGTACAAATTTTTTGTCTTGATTTCCGTTGTTCTCTGATGGCACTTTTGTGCATAATATTAAATTTTATCCAATACTCAGGGAGATTTTACAACATTAAAATGCAACATGTTATTCTATGTACACTTCCAATGTAGCGACGCATAAAGTGAACGTAGGCGTCAAAATATTGAAAAATAACATGTTTTGAATGCTCAATAATTTTATGAACCAATGAATTTGTAAGTCAAAGACGTCAGAAATGACTAATTTTAAAAATATTTCTGTTTCCTTTAGAATTGAATCAGTATTGGTGCCTATTACTGCACGCCGCTGCTTTGAGAGTGGCTGAAATGTCGCCTTAAGCTCTGATTTCGTTGGCAGAACCAGTTCTAAGCTCCTATCCTTAGGGAATATTCCATCGTTGGGTATAAAACATATTAATTTATGGTTCGTAATTATCGATGATATCGTGGCTCAATATAAGTTGATGGTAGGGAACCTCTCCTGTTATTGTTTGCAAGTTTAGATTGCGACTCATCGGACACGGTATAACAAAACATGTGGGTGACTGAATTAGCAAATTGAACCATCTCCTTGTTTAAAACGACACTAGCGCCTGTTGCGGCCATTTTGAAGCGACAGGGATAAAACCTGCCTTGGAGTTCCCCTGTTGTTGTATTCCAAACTCTTTACCCTTGCTTCAGCCCCGCCCACATAAAATAAATGACCAGCGTATGAACACCTGAATCAGTAAAGTTAATGATAGTAGTACAATATCTAAGGGTACAGCCCAGGTTTCCTGCGGCGTAACGTCACAATAGCCAAGCACCGTGATTGGCTACTGTGGACTTGCCGGAACGTCATTGATAACGTGGCAGTTGCAAGTCAGTGAGGCGAAAATTTTGGGATGAATCCAACGTTCTAGGTGGACATGTTTCTTACAGGCCTTTAATTTTCGCCGTTTTTAACTGCCAAAATTGGTTGAACATCTATGAATAAGAAGGGCTTTGAATTTGCAGCATAAGCTTAACTTTCACTGTTATCATGTATTTAATTGGTTAACTAAACTAGCCAATTACCTACCGTAATAGTTTTAATTTAATGAAATTTCAATACATAAAATATAAATTATTTCGTTTTCTTTGTTTATCCGTAGTAATTTGCGTTTGTTGGGATATAAAAGAGTTGATGGTTAAATAACTTATTAGTAAGTTTCTGGCTTACGCACAAAATTTCAAATATAGCTGCTACAGTAAGCATGGATTAAATGTTACCAACATCGCCTATTTTCTTCCTTAATATCTTTACCAGAACACTGATGGAAATACGTTTTATTCGCATATGGGGCGCCATATTGGAGGCTTCAATAAAATGGCAAACGATGCTTTCTCCTGATTGGCCACTATTTTGTTACGTCACTGACGACACTGTGGCCTATACAGTTCAAAAATTAACAGTCCTGTTCTACACCCTTCCCTTTACCGTGACACCTGAAAATTGGTTCACACTTTAGTCTTCCGTCGCACGTATGCACTACGAAGCGCTCCAATATTACTTTCTGGTAAACAATAGAACTGTTCACAAATTACTGTGTTTTCTTCCACTCTAAATATAAAGAAATCCACGAGGGCTTGTTCGACTGTCGCAAAAATTCAAATTTCGAGACCTGACTCGCTTGAAACTTTAAACAAAAGCGCTGGCTTTGTCAAGTGGAATGGTATTGCAGATGTTCAACCTGACTACATTGAGCCGGCTGCAAACAATGTTTTACCGAGTAAAGTTGAATTTAGAATTTTCTAGGGTAACCAATTAAACGTTTGGCCTAGAAAAGCTATGAGGTAGCCAAAACAGCTCTGTCCGTTTTTGATAAGATACTGTAGAATGAAAATAGGTACGCAATGCGTCTTCTATTTTCCCCAGTCATTTATATCCTACTAACGTAATGGTAATAGCTCATAAAGGGCCGGGGCGTTAGTTTCAGTGTCTCTTTGAGTATGGGCCTGTTGGTTCCTCTACTGCAGTCAATATAATCTAATCGAGAAGTTTGGTCTCTGCTCGGATGAGGTTGTATCTAGTATAACTTTAGTATTTCACGGTTTCTTGTTTACCATGTCCCTAAGTGTACTTAATAAAACACAATGTTATTATTGATACAAACTAATAAATATCACGTCGACTAACTATTAAAATTTAACGTTTCTCGAAAAACGAATCCCATTATCTGAAAAAAAAATTCTACTACCTACACGTAAGATTTTCCTTTATTTAGTAGACAAGGGAGCATGAATGTAGAGGAAGTCTAAAAAGCAAATGAGCAGAGCTACGTGGAGGGACCGGACGTCAGTTACTGTACAGTCGGCGGATGTGATGCTAACCGGGAATTGTGTGAAGTGGTACAGCTGAGGTCATAGTGTTAAGGCTAGGTTTATTTCTTTGGATGTAGAGGGACTCTAATGTTGTCAGCTCGACTAGATTGGATGAGTCTATAATTCAGAAGTCATTCCTGCTGATGGGATTGTTGTTTTGCTCTGCATGCAGGCGTGGAGCTGAATGTGGGGGTTTTGCGAGTGGTAATGCTATTCGACTGGATACACCTGAATGTTGGTTAATACGGGCTTTGAAATGTTGTCCAGTGCTAAAAATATACGAGGCTTTTCCTCCTGTGCATTTAAAGCGGCAAATAATACCCGACAAAAGTGGTGTGGGAGGTTTGTCTTTGAATTTAAAGTAAGACCCTATGGTAAATGTGTTTTTGTATAAAAGTTCGAAATTTGTATGGGAATAGGCTTCAGAGAGGAGCATTTTCAATGTGTTTACTGCCCAAATAGAGGTTTTGTTGTAGTACGGAAGCAAGTGGAAGAAGTCTAATTTAGGGACGGTGGGTTTGCTAATGCGGGGATCAAACAGTTTGTCTAGAAACAATTTGCAGTAATGGTCCAGAAAATGGTGCGGATAACCGTTGTTCTGGAAGAATGTTCGGAGAAAGCAAACTTCGTTTGGGAAGGTAAGATAGGAGGAGGACAAATGGTATACCCGAAATAGTAAGGTTTGTATTGGATGGATTTGAAATTGATAGTAGCAGTGACTGAAAAGCTTGTCCCGAGGCCTGAGAATGTGGGTTTACTGTAAACTACTGTAGGAAGCGTTGGGTCTTGGTTGGTTATTAAAACATCTAGAAAAGCTAAAGAATTATCTGACTGGTTTTGGATGTTTACTGTTCAAATATTGCAAAAATAAATCGGAACTAGTTTGGTTTTTAAATATGAGGAAGGTGTCATCTACATAGCGATTATAGTGGATTGGTTTGAAATTATTCAGGCAATCGTTAAGATAAAAGGTTTCGTGATGATATAGGAATATATTTGCCAGCGAGGGACTGAGCGAGCACCCCATGGAAACTTCGGCTATTTGCTTCTACAGTCTATCGTTGGACACGAAGAAGGAATCTTTAATGGGAGGACTAAGGAGAGTTTTGAGGTAGGTTTGTGCATGTTGTGGAAAAGCTCCGTATCGCAAAGACCTTTGTTGCAAATGATATCTATAGTTTCGTCTATGGGGATGTTGGTAAAAAGGGAGGTGATATCAAAGCTGGATAAGTACGTATTGGGAGGCAGTTATAAGTTTTTGATACGGTATCGAAACTCATATGAATTGTGCAAAGTGTACTGGTTAGTTGTTAAAGGTTCGAGAAATGGAACGAAGATTTTGCGATAGGATAGGACAGGACGGTGTTTTGTAAGCAGCTAGAATTGGTCGTAATTGCTATTTATTCGTCCCGCACAATGCCCATCGCATCACGTGCAGTAGAGTACTATTATTGGTGGTATTTTTTATGTTATACCACACCGTGTGCAGAATTTCATATCTTATTACTAGCCAAAATTTATTTGTTGATCATATCTTAGCTTGCAGTTACAATTTGCACAAATTCATACGTCTCTAGACATTGATATGCCATGAGCTTGAATGGTGCTAGGAACTTGGGTTCCCAGTTGTTCTTGACACACTAGATGTCCCTTTTGTCTTCTCCTCTTGAATATCCATACCGTACTTAGGTATATTATATATATATAATTTACAGATTAAATTTATTTACAATATCTTCACTATTGCGTGATTGTTTTAAACCAATCACAGGCCCATAGATATCAGCAGCAACAACAACAATTTTGGGGAAAAAGTGACTGTGCACAGAGAACGGGAGTCACGTATATCCTTCTTCATTGGGTTAGGCGTTCGAAAGAATTCTAATTGGCATAAGTGTGAAGTTCAATCTTTGCCTATGTAGTCATGAAAGTATACGGCGCTACTCTATCAATCATGAAGACTTTATACGAAGATATCCATTGAACAAGAGCAAAATTGCTTCATAACAAAAGTGTTAAACTCCAGCAATCCCCAGTTTGGGTGGGCAGGCCCAACGGTGCAGCAATAGCACAAGTACTGACAATTGACAATTCCAGCACATCTCCTTTGGTTTGTCTCGTCGTTAGCGCAGCTTACTCTTCAGTAGTTCCTACCTTCTTTTAAACATTAACCAAGGGATGAAGTTCAGGGAGGGACAGACTACCTAGTGAGACTTGACTTCGTAGCTTCGCCTCAAGGCCACCAGAATTCAACAGTTCATTTTCCCAAAGTCTCCAGCTCACCAAGAAAATTTTCCCTTTTCCGAACAATTTATTTCCTTAGTCAATCTGCAATGCAAATGGCCGAGGTCGAAGTCGAGTGTAAACTGAAGCAGGTAGAAAATACTGCAGAAATAGCATGAAAAATAATGAACTTGCGACAGAAATGGAGACTCTAAATGGATTGGAGTAGCGGCTACCTTTGCTGCATGCATCTGCTGGTGGATGTAGCGGTGGGCATTTTTGGATTAAATTCCAGGCATTGACTTTAGGGAGAAGAAGAGGGGGAGGGGCTGGTACAATAGCTAATGACTTCTCTTGCGGCACTTGCACGCGTAAAAGAATATGTAGATATATACGTACAGTTGTGGTGGGTTAGTGGTAGAATCGCGGCGGGGTGATCTGTAGGTCCCCAAGTTCGAGTCCCTGATTCGACTCTTTGCAATATATATATACAGTATATACTTATATATATATATATTCTGGCAAGTGCCGTGTATGTATAGGGTAGACAGTACCTACTCTGAATGAAATATAATGGTAGTAGTGATGTGTTCCTTCTATGACAGCGATGATTATAATACAACCTAATTGTGATAGTGTGGTAAACATGCAGGAAACGCTGTCCACATTTTCATTTTTTTTTTGGATAACTTCTGGCCAAAGAGTTCAAGTCACTTCTAAGGATGGAGTTTCAGCCTTTCATCACGAGCCTGCAACGTAAACCATAGTAAGAAATTGAATGCTCAAGTTTGAAATACCGTGCAGCTAAGAGCTCATCGCATTAGAACATCTCGACTGAAATAAAAGAATCGAAGTTATCATTAATATGTTAAAGGAATATACAACTGAATATTTAAAATTGCCAGTGAATATGATCCAGTAAAAATGTTAATATTATAATTAATAATGGTATTATTAACCATTAAATACTCTAATATTACAAAAATACATGTTAATCTTGCAAACTGAATATGCAAATGTTTAATAATAGATATATAATCTTCCTGAGATTCTTTCCTGAGGCTTGACAAACCATGTTATTGGTGGAAGTTGCTAAAATGCAATAAAAGGCGTAATCTATGGTACTACTCTTTCTTTACTGTACATTATCTGTCCTGGTATTGGCATAGCTGTTAACCTCTGACTAGGGCGGAGCTCTTCTTAGCTCTCTTCAGTGGCAAGCAGTGCCCGGAAATGCTTTCGCTGCGGCACAGTCTCACAAAACTCCTTTGACTTCATTTGCTTCTGATCCGATATTGTACGGGTGCTCGTTTTCCTTATTTTATAGTACGTGCAAGAATTCTTGTTCTAGTGTCCAGTGTGATTTTCAAGCGCTCGTTCCTCTTGTTGGGATATGGGGAATATTACACCCATCCCCAATGTTGAGACTTCTCGGATGTAGGCAGCTACTAAGCTATAACCTCAATGTGCACATTATAAAAGGTATCCGAAAAACTGGTGGTCTGTAAATTGAGTCACTTCGCAAAAATGCTCGCTTACTGCCTCTAAGCAAATTTGTCTCCAGAATAAGCGTGGGTTATTATGACACTATGTTGTTTGTGTCTCACCACTTGCAGTCAGCACTGGATAGTTGCTTTGAGCAGAGCTGTATTCAAATGGACATAATGTAATGCATGATAGGGCACACAACGGGATTTTTTTTTGCATACTCGTGCACATTATCGAGTTTTGTCAATAGCTATAATTTCCGGCTGAACTTATGCAGCGTGTGTCAGTAGACGGCTGTTTGAGTTCATTCATCAAGATTGTTTCAAGCGTTCCTCAGTGTAGTGTTCTTGACCCCATACTGCTCGTTAGGTATATTAGAGAATGCTCTTTTCCCTGGAATGCGCTATGATAAACTATGATTCAGTGTCAACACAGGGTAAAGTAAAGTCAGCTTCTGCACCCTCAACTGGGAAACCCACACACACTGGTTTGTGCTACGGATATAGGCCCACTGGCCCTAGAGGTATAAGTGCGGCTGCAGTCGGTCACGGGTCTTCAAGAACTATTGCGCAATCTGACGGAAGATTCGAATCCCCCGTGACCCCCACCTCCCTCGTCTCTGAGGAAGGCAAGTTCCACCACGGTGCAGTGCATGCACACAACTGCTGAGTCAGCATACCTAGACCAACAAAGAGCTCGCGTGCCTGAATTCGAATCGAAACAGCGAATCAAAGAATGTGAGCTGGTAATGTAAACATGCAGCTAAAGTGGATGCAGGGGGCAGCTTTGATCTATGAACGATGGCTGTGCCTCACAGCCTGAAAATGAAACCGTTCGAGGATTAGAACAAAAATGTGTATATTAATGACTTAGGCAGCTCCTTTAGCGATAGAACAATTTTTTTGCTCAATACGATAGAAATAAGCAGCTATCACAACTGAATAAAAGCGGTTCTTTGCTACTTTTGATAAAAGAGTTAGAGAAAAGAATGAATATGTGCCAACTGAAGACTTCGATAACAGGCTTTTGTTCAGCGCCAGCAAAAGAAGCAGCCATCACTGCTGAACCAAGGCTGTTCTTCGCAGCTTATAAGCAAAACCGCTCAAGGAGCAGGATTTAAAAAAAGAGGGCATCTGCCTGAAGCCACAATAGGCCTGGGATCGTCGGGAGCGCTATAGAACGACTGCAATTGTACTACGATACGCCGCTCTATTTAAGCCGATAATGAGAAGTGCTTCGCTCTATAGAAGGTCCGACTCGTTTTCTTTAACGCCGATAGCTAGACAACTTTCCGCTAATGGATGCTCCTATTTCTTTTTTTTTTTTTTTGCTTTTTCTACAAAATAGTTTTTGGTAATAAGAATAATATGGACAATCAGAGTTTAATGTTAGTAAAAAGTGTCACCTTCAAAGCTCTATATAATACTGCTGTTCAGTATTGTAGTTTTCTTACATTCGTTTGCGGAGCGGGCACTGCGGCTTCTTGCTGCCGACTACGACTTAGCTGCATAAGGGGGGGAAAAAGCCACAAAAATCCAGCTCCGTTCTATATGCAATGCAATACTACGCATTTTTTTGGTAACCCTGTATAAAATTCAATACTTTCTAATGATAAAAATGACTTGTAGTAATAGCTTATAGTTAATTTAATGTATAGGTAAATATATAGAAAGTCTGACATGAGTCTTTAGTCAATTTTTACTTTCTTTGATCGAACAGATTTCCACAAACCTAAGTACCAGTACCTTCTTAACGTGTAGGACACTAACCTTCTTCTCAGAAGTTCTATATACACATTAAGGAAATAAACATTTTTTCGCTGAAACCCCGCATCTGTATCAATTAAACTGTTTTGAAACAAGGTGTAGTTGTTGAAAATTGAAAGTTGATCGACTTAACGACCTTTACTGTATGAAAGAAAGAGTAATTAGTTAAATTTTTCTCTAAAATCTCATATCGCGTTTGTATCTCATGTACACCAGCATGTCAAAAAATGCATTTATTGTTAACTGGAAAGCTATATTTAAAATTCAAGGATTTATCTCTAGAAACTACTGTCCTCCGAAACTCCATACCCAACTTAACTGCTCCATACCTCCTGCAGCTCGAGAAACATTGCACCTAAAAAAACTAATGTATCTCGGCATCCCAGAAGTCGGTCTGGCTTGTGTTTCTCCTCAGCTTCTGTATATATATTCTATTGATTTCCCCAGGGAGGAAGCCGAGCTTTGATGAGATACACAAATAAAACGCGGGGCGAAGCAAATTTCATTAGAAAGCATCCGACCAACTGTCACTGGGGCGTCTCATCTTCTG
>LQNS02278171.1:25934717-25946542 GCA_001587735.2 Parhyale hawaiensis | reverse complement strand
ATATATATTCTATTGATTTCCCCAGGGAGGAAGCCGAGCTTTGATGAGATACACAAATAAAACGCGGGGCGAAGCAAATTTCATTAGAAAGCATCCGACCAACTGTCACTGGGGCGTCTCATCTTCTGATGTTATTTCAACCGGAGGGAAAAATGTGTCAAAGTCAAAGAATATTTGAAATTAAGTACATAGTCATACAGATTTAGGAACATGTCAAGAGCTAAACAACGTATAAACTTTGGTTAATAACTGTGCAGAAAAATAAAATGTTAAGGTTAATAAATGTAATTTTAAGATTATAGCTTCAAGAATTGTGAAACTTGTCAAAAAACAAGAAGCTATTAGATAAAATTGTTGTTCTCTAAATTCTCCCATTGCTCTTCTATGTTATCCACACTAGCATGCCAAAAAATGCATTTATTTAAGCTTTTCCAGTCCCGCCGCCTGCTGCACACAATGAACCAACTTGCCATGGGCTTCCGATATTAATTTATTTTCATTAAATGGCATAGATATATCAAAGAAATGAATTAGAAGCAAATGAAATTTTGTTACTCACAACGCGTTTCGTTGTAGCCTCAGCTCATCTGGTGGGAGGGTCTTGATCTCTCCAACTATACACTTTTTGAAAACAAAATGCTGTTCCGTATTCTAGATACATTGTATTTAGCTATCATAACTCACGGGTCTTGAAGTTTTTTGCCTTGAAAACGACTATCGTTGAGATGGTCGAAAGCTCGGCCTATTAAATAATAAAAATCCAGTGGAAGTTTTAAAAAACCTTTAACAAGTATGGAACCTGGATGTCCTCTATTCCAACGAATAAGAAACTACGGTGATACTACGATATCATTCAGCAATGAAAGCGGGGATCCAGAGGCTAAGGATCCAGAGGCCGGAGATCCAGAGCTATGTTTATCACCGGTATTCCAAGCGCTGAAATTGTATGGTATCTCTACTTGTTTTTCGCTACATTAATTTTCTCCAATGAAACTCTTAACTGCGTGACGGAGAGACGGACCAACATTGGAGTAAGCAAGCCACCAACAACTGTGTTTTATCATACAGTGGATTCGTAAGCGCTAAAACATCAATGAATTTCATTTCCGCTGCGTCTCCAGAATAAACAGCGATATAGTTTCAGCCGAACTAAATTTTCGCTCCCGAAAAGTTGGAGTAAAGAATTACTACGTCTATTGTACAAAAAAAAAAATCGGTCTCTCGACTCTTCGCTGATTTTCTAGAAATGTGTACATCGTAGTCCAAAAGAAAATATAGTTTCGATGTGGAGACAACATAATGAGTATCAGACTCCACGGGAACTGCAAGGGAAGCTGGAAGAGCTGGAAGTGTTAATAGCGATAAGTACCGTATTGCAAATTTAGCCTTCTTCTGCAATATGGTTTATTGCCTACTGAATCCCATCAGAAGGGAGCGGAATCGCCAAAATTTCAATCGGGGCAAGAAATGCATTCAGATAATAAAGGGGTAAGGATTTCACTTTAGCCTTCTGCAACCTCATCATCGTTGATTGCGAAATCTTCATCCTGGCCTTTTTTTCACCTATTTCATCAAGAGCGGACACGAAAAAATAAATATTGGATGAGGAAAACCTCAGAAGAGAGTACGAACGACAATGCAACGGAACGCTTAGAGAAGCTGTATATATGTATCTGCAATGAGTGAACTTCAACGTTGGGAAAGAAAAAAAGTTTTCCTATCTACATATTCTGAAGAGTTTGGCAGAGAACATATAAATATATAAATAAATATATAAACACACGACGGTCATTCTTAGTATTAGATAATCTGATTTAACTTCTATTATTCAATAAATAAACAATTCCCAAATAATAATAATACATTTATGTGCCAACACTTCAGCATAGAAAGTAAATGAAATATATAAAGTGGTTTCCTGTAGCATTTTCCAAATCACGAAATTGTTTCTGTTGGAAACTGAAAACAGAAGAATAGGTTGAAGTAACTTAGTTCGATTAACTATAGGAATTATTCGTTATTCACTAGGTTTAATTGAAAAATAAAAAAAAGTGCTGCTTCTGTGTAAATCATAGATTCATGCAGTGTAGAGACGTTTTCAGGAATAAAAGAAAACATTGATTTAGTGAAGATACTAAATTAATAGTAGCTACGTAGAGATGCATTTAGCAGCGAATGTGCTCAAGTATCTTGGTTAAGCTACCCAAAATAATTTCCCCATTTTACCCCTCAGGTAGCCAACAGTTTGGCATGCTGGCCAGCACTTCCTAAAATAACACTGCAGTATTGCCGAAGGCACTAGAAAAATCCCGTCAATTTGCGTACGCTTGTTTGCCTTCTCTATAATTTTTGAGTTAGGCGCTGCGCAGGCATCAGCATTTCGCACATCCAGCTGTCGGGTTCAACTTACACACGCACGTGGAAGTTCCCGTAAAAGCGCGGCGTTTTTCCTTTTTCCTCCGAGTAATTAGAGCTCGTAAACTCCGCTCTCGATAATTGCTTGCGCTTCGACCCGAAAGAAAGGAAAAACTACTCTGTTCGTGGAATAAATTGCGAAAAATGTCCCAGACTCAAACAATATAGCAGTTAAACTTGGTAAAATGAGTCGGAAACTGAAACTTTGGCGAAACAGGCCAAGTAAACAAGGCGTGTTTAGAATAGGCCTAAGTGGCACTGCTGCTGTCTTATGTATACATATGAATAAATAAGCCTCTGCCCTGTTGGATAATGACCAATATTAGTTAGTTTATCTGTGTCTACTGAATAAACTTCGATGAGTGATTTAAAATTAACTATGCCAACGAATTTATATGTTTTTGCATGCCAGCGTGCGTATATCAATCAGGTTGTGAGTAACATAACGCAAAAAGTTTTGAACGGATTCCCACTAAATTTACAGGAATTGTTAAGTATGTTCAAAGGAACAGATGATTACATTTTGGTGTAGGTCCGTTGGTCTCTTTGTCTGTATGTCTCTTGTTTGTTAGTAGCATAATTCAAAACGTTATTGACGAATTTTTATATTACAGGAATTTTTTATGATAACCCGTTATACCGTTTGTCTGTTCGTCAGTCTTTCTTTCTGTAAGTCTTGCTTTCCTTAGCGGAGATTTACTCACTGCGAGTGCAGCTCTAGTTTATTAAAGTATTCTTATGTAATAGTAGTAGTATTATAATATTACTTTGTTACAGTTCATATTAGTGAAAATTATCATAGTTATTGTAGTAGTTATAGTTACTGTACAAATAACAGAATAATTATACCTAAAGTTTTTACTATATAGATAGATACTTTATTCCGTATAATATCTGAAGGGATTATATATCCTAATGGAGACTGGAAAGTTTATATGCTACCGAAGAGGATCTTGTGGTGCATTCATATGTTTGTAGTGCCATATCGTGTAGCCCGCGGTAAGTCGGCATCGTAATGTTGGAATTATTTGCTAGCAGTTTTTTGTTTTTAATAAATACTCTCTACCAATAAACGTGTTCGTTCAATTTCTTACGCGCACGTTACCTTTTCATCACGAATCATTTTGTGCATACAAGACACATGAGCATTTCAGTCTACGCTGCATACTGCGGTGAGATTTTTCTCAACTATTTTTGATAAATATGAGGTCTATTTATATATATAACCATTTCAGTGTACCTTGCTTTCGGAGAGAACCGTTTCTGCAATAGGATCACACAAGTTTACAGCCATATCAATATTTCTGCCTACCTTGCACGCAGTCGCAACCTCTTCCAATAATACTGATATGAACATTTTTGCCTATCTTGCATGCAGCCGCAACCTGTTCCTATAATACTGTTATGAACATTTTTGCCTATCTTGCACGCAGACGTTACCTGATCTGCAAGTGCCTCTGATGCGAAAGTGTACTAATTTCATATTGTTAATCCAATATTGAGTACGTTCGATTTGGGGCCAAAATTAAGCTTTCGAGGTTTGACTTGTCCTAATCTTTAGACAGCAGCTTTAAATTTGTTACTTTGAAACGCGTTGAAAATATAATGCCCATATCACACATAGTGCGACAGCTGCTGCTGCCCGTGCCCGCGACACGTCTCTCCGCTCACGGTGATGCAAAGGAAAAGTGCTATTGGGCGGCCGCAGACGCAAAAGTGGGCGGAGTCTAGGGAAGAGACGTGTCGTAAACATAGACAACAGCAGCTGTCCCACATTATGTGGTATGGGCCTTTGAAGCAAAGCGATTACGTTGAACCTGCCCAAAACACCATTTTACGGAGTATGAGTTTCTGGAAGTTTCAAGGCTCACCGATTGAGGGTCAATGTTTGGAACGCAGTGCATTGGACCAAAGCCAGAGCACCTGCCTGAACTGAAGATGTAAACAAGCCAAGCCTCGACGACTTAATCCTGTCGAACTTGCCCCAAGAGTGAATGAGCTTTCGAAACCAGCCTCTCTCTCGTAGAGAGGTTACATGTGCCACAAGCATCTCGTATTAAAGTAGAGCCTATGTAGGGCGCGGTACGCAAGAAGTAATGGGACCTACCAGCAGCCAGTCAGTTTCTTAGGGCGGCGGAATATTGCATTAGGACGACGCTGCCGCTCTGCTGGTCACTTTCTTTATTCTTAAGCGCTCACAGCAGCGCTTAATTAGCGCATCTATATTCGTATTTTCTTTTCTCGCGAGATTTAACGTAGAGTTTAAGAGGGAACTCGGAATTTCAGAAAGACCTTTGACCTTCCTTCTTCGTCAGTCTCGACGACGACTCGTCCCTGTAAGTTAATCGTCCTAATATAAGAGCCACGGCTGCTGGAGATTAAAAGTGCGATATTTTGCTGCGGTGTACAGTGCTAGCACGATACCCTACGCAAATATTAGCTTTGCATATTGGCTGCTCAAGATTAAAATGCCGCTATATTTTGCCACGGTGTACAGTGTTAGCAAGATACTTTAAGCAAATATTAGCTCTACAAAGTAGCTGCTTGAGTCTAAAAGGGCGATATTTTGATAAGGTGTACAGTATTAAAATGAGACTCTATTCACATATTAGCTTTACCTCTTGCTTATTGGAGATTGAAATGATGAAATTTTTTACTGTGGTGTACGACGTTGGCGAAATATTTTACGCAATTAGCCTATCAGCTTTGCGTATAGTGAATTTATTGATCACTGATGATTAAAAAGGCGCTGTACTTTGCTAGCATCTGCAGTGGTAGCACAACATTTTACGCAAGTACCGGCGGTTCAATTCCAAACTTGCTGTGGGTTGTTGAAGAATAAAAACGCGATATTTTGTGACGGTGAACAATTTAACTCCATTATTTATGTTTCTTGTACACTGCTATACTGTCAGCGATTACTGTAGATTAAGAATCTGCAAGGTTCCAGTGCAATTAGCTTGTATTATTATTATAACTTTAGGCCGGGGTACCAAAGGACAGGAATCTCCCAAATAAAGCACAAAGCTACCCATATACACCTAAGACGATGCTGAGAAAAACAATCTATCAAACCACATTCACCACCGACTTGAACGCCTACTGCTCTACATGGCCGAACACGGATCTCGGCAACGAATTCCAAACTAGTACCTTTCCATAAATGAAACACCGACCGAAATGACGAGTTTGGCACATATTTAGCTGTTCAAAAAGTAAAGGGATGAGACACGGACGCAGTTCGCGTGTTTCATCCAAAGATCCTAGGAGCAGGAACAGAGGAGTGTAGCCAGCGGCCTTCAGTATTGAATACCTTGTAGAACATGGAGACTCAATCAACCCTCCGTCTACGGGACAAGTCCACTAAATCATTCTGGGCACACAGCTAACTGGCACTGCTTCAGGTATACTAATGTGACTATCTGTGAATCCCACACAAAGGGACAGTACTCCAACAAGGGAAACAAAAAGCAAAGCGCACCTCCGGACTACGCCAACGTCACCAAAAAGCAATGGCTTATAGAGGGCTGGTGCGAATGTCCTGGCTACTCTCTGAGAATGGGCCTATTGGTCCGTCTACTGCTAAGTATTAAATCGGAATACAGAGTGAACCTTACGCAGGATCCCAACCTTACTAGAAGCACAACAGACCAGAGGCCTACTGAGCATCTCAAGCATCAGTTTCTCCTCAAAGAGGCCTCCACGTTTCTCAAGGAAGCTTGGCCCATGCGGAATAGCGCCACCTATCTCAAGTGGAGAATGCGGAGGTGGCCGACACCGAGACCGACTGACAATCATTGACTTAGTTATCTGGATTCAGTTCCAAACTCCATGAGGAACACCATGGAAGAATGTGCTCTAAGTCTGTTTAGATCAGTGGTTCCCAAAGTTCAGTTTTCTACTTACCCCAAGCGAAATCGTTCTGAAACACACGGACCCTCCTCGCCATTGAATTGCTGTTAACTTAATGTATTACGTACTGAACGAGTATTGTAGATGTCGATGGCTTCCAGGGTATTGCTGTTCAGTTATAACAGAATGGCAGAGGCATAACAACATACGCTAAACATATACTTACTCATGTCACAGTCACATGACATCCCAGCTCAGCTCATTATTCACATACAGTGAGTTTTCACCTTTAACGCTCTTGAAATTATTTTGACTCTCCCTAAATGATTATTCGTATTGAATAATGGTTAGCATATGCTGTTCTCGCTGTTTAAAAAAAAAATCTAAGTTTTTGTGATCGAGCAAAAGGATTTTAGGGGTAACTAAACCATAGTTAAAATCTTTCAATTTCAATAAATTGATAAAAACATTATTATAAGCTATTTAAACCTACATTTTCCCTTCTATACTCTTAAAATATTCTGTAATTTGAATCATCAACGGGATAAAAACAAAGTAACAGTGCCACAGTAGCTTCAAACGTCATCGTGAACCAGTGGGGGAGGGGAAGGGGGGGGGGGGGGTCCGTGCGTCAACCACAGGGGGTTCGTAGGTTCAGATGCAATCCCATGGTAAACACTGGTTTAGATGCTGGCAATATCTTCACGTAAGCCAGGGGCCGGAATTACCGTAACCAATGTGGAATCGTCAGTATAATTGATCACAACGTTATTCAAGGAAGAACACATACTAATAGTGTACATTAAAAACAGAAAGGGACCCAAAACGCTACCCGGAGAAACACTCCAAGCCACCCTGACTGGCGTGCTCACGCAACCATCGGTTGACGCGCCCTGCGTGCGCTTAGAAATAATATTCCAAATTATTGACAACACTTTACCACCCACACCAAAAGGTTCCAATAATTATTATACAGTAATTCTGCATGGTTGACTCTATCAAACGCTGCACTGAAGTCCAACTGAACGAGATGCTCTTCACAAAGGTTATCCAACGCCGATTGAATGTGTGATACGAATCATTGAGCATCACAGCAACCCAAATTTTTTCTGTACATAAATTGACCCAGTGGTGGCAGCCCAGCCGTTTCAACAAAGCGACTCAATTACATGCAATGAGTTTTGCAAACACTTTTGACAAAATTGAGGCCATAGATGAAATGTCGGTTATTGTCTACATGTGGCGAGACAGGTCCTTTAAGAATTGATGTAATATTTCCAATACGCCAACCACGATGAAAATTTCCCACCCGAATCAGGTACCTGATAATCACACCGAGCTTAGGAGTCAGACGGCTCCTGACTCCTTCTCCTCAGAAGAGAGAAAAGGTCGACAGGGTTCAATCCATCATGTGGGTCAAAGTCCATCAGAAGAGCTCTCACAGTGCTGGACCTGAACGTAAGTGAGGCGAAGCTATGCCTAGGATGACATTTCAGCGGTAACTACAGCATATCGCTGCTCTGTTTAGCATAAAAGTGTCGTGAAAGATGCACCACCTTAGAAAGGCGGTCGACAACCGTACCGCTGCCGTGGCCCACGAGGGGCTGTAGAGATGGCTCAGCACCGAAGACTGAACGTTTCAATTTGCAGCACCAACAATGGGGATTATTTATTTTCAGTAGAAACCTCCTGGAGTTTTACCTCCGACGATCCTGGGCTGCCTCATACATCTTCTTGGCCTCGGCTCTACACAAAACGCATATCTACCTCAACACACGGTCACTTGAGTGCTTCCAAGCCCGAAAAGCTGCTTGCTTAGCGTCATAAGCGAACCGGCACTGGTCATCAAGCAATGGGTTGCACCGATCGCACAAGAATGGTCCACTTTTGGGATAAACTTCTCAAGAATAGAAACAGTCAAATCACTCAGTTTGGAGATGGGGGTCACTGCACAAAATACGGCGTCATGGAAACTGTTTAACGGCAGCAGCTATAGCATTTCAGTGAGTACCATCATTGTATGCACCTCCCACCTGATCACAGCCGTAGGCACAATCAGGTTCATCTCCAACAACAAAGCAAGATGGGAGTGGTCCCAGATGACAACAGATGGACCCAGTGACCAAATCAGGACCATCAGCCATGACAGGGTCAAGACAATTTTCAACAATAAGAGTGGATCCTTGGACAAGCAGCGCACAGTTGGACAAGCAACACAAAGAAATGACTGAGTTTTGATTACTTTAGAGGTCCCAATGACTTTATAAACGCTACAAGTGGGCCAGGTGATCTGTGCTAAAAAGGGGAGTAACCCGGGATAAATTGCAACGCAAACAAACTTTACCCCAATGAAAGCCAGGAAAATTCTCTATAACATATTAAAAATCTAAGAAAATACAAGGAGTGAAACTTCCTAATATCCAACATGGCCGCGAGAAAACAACCTAATTTTTTGTATTTTACAGTTACTCGAAAAAATTTATTTTAGCCCACATAAATGAACTTAATGTGAATACTGTATAAAGTAATATACTGCGGACAATTTGATACCATCGGCACGTCTGTAGCTCTTTCAGTTCTTGAGATACAGCATGTTAATATTTTTACAATACGCGAAATTAGGGGAGGGTACCCCCCAAAAAAGTTTTTCATCGTTAGACTGATTTGAATAAAAATTGGCACATGTATGTAAAATAAAAAAAATGTGGGTTAGAATCGAATGCTTTAGCCGTTTTCTACATAGAAAACGAATTATTTAAGAAAACGGAAAAAGGGGGATCTGAGAGAAAACTATCTTTCCCTACACTGGGCCTTCAGTTTTCAAGATACAGAGATGATGCTGGTATCAAAAGGAGCGAAATTTGATTTTCTACAACCCAGTGTAGCATTTTTATTTTCAAATCGTTTTTGAGGTAAATAAAAAATGTATATTTTTAGGTCTTCCTAAAAGTTTGCTGCCACTCGTCTCTTAATTTGAAATTATAAAAAAAGACACAATGTTGTAAGAATTAAACTCTGCTTCTTTTGATACCAAAATCATCTCTGTAGCACAAAAACTGTAGGAGGAGATAGGTTTTGAAATCGGAAAAAATAAATTTTTCAGGAGAGTTGGGAAAAAGGGCGGATCAGTTTTCTTTGAATAACACATTTTCTATGGGGAAGATGGAAAAGTACACGAGTCTAGCCCATATTTTTTTTCGATTTTGCGCATATTTGCCAAGTTTCATTTAAATCGGTACAATAATAAGTAGTTTTTTTATGAAGTCGAAAAAATCTCAAAGAAAAAAGTGTTTTTGTGCCGATCTGAATGAAACCTTTTACAGTTATGTAAGATCGAAAACAATGTAGGTTAGACTCGTGTCCTTTTTTCTATTTTCACCATAGAAAACGAGTTATTCAAAGAAAACGGATTCCCTTTTCCCCGGTTCTCCTGCGAGGCTAATTATGCCGACTTCAAAACCCATCTCCTCTTACAGTTTATCAAATAGGTACACAGATGATTTTGGTACCAAAAGCAGCGGAGTTAAATTCTCTACAACGAAGCATGTTTTTTTTTTATTATTTTCGAATTTGGAGACGAACGATAGCGCACTTTGTGGAATACCCCCCCAAAATTTTTTTCTTTAGTTTTGTAATTTTCCTCAAAAACTGCATTGAAATTAAAAATGCTACATTGAGTAGTAGAAAATCAAATTCCGCATCTTTTGATACCAACACCATCTCTGTTGCTCGCAAACTGTAGGGGAGGTAGTCTTCTCCCATACCCCTTTTTTCCGTTTTCTTTTAATAATGCGCTTTTTATGTGGAAAATGAAAAAAGTACACAAATCTAACTCACGTTTTTTCTATTTTACGTACATGTGCCAAATTTGATTCAAATTAGTCCAATAATGAAAAACTTTTTTTGGGGGGGGGGTACCCTCTCCTAATTCGCCTATTGTAAAACTACTCACACGCTGTACCTCAAGAACTACAGACGTGACGATAATATCAAATTGTCCTCAGTATATTACTTTATATTCGACTTCAATTCATTCATGGGAAAAATTAATATTTTTCGAGTAAATGCTAAAATACCGAAAGTCAGGCTGTTTTCTGGCGGCCATGTTGGAGTTTGGGGGTGTGCCACTTCTTGGATTTTCTTAGATTTTGTATATGTTATAGAGAATTTTCTGAGCTTTCGTTTGGCGTAGTGTTTGTTTCTGTTACAATTTGTCCTGAGTCAAACCTTGTTTCTTCTAGACTAGGCCAGGGGATCTGTGCTAAAAAGTTAAGTAATCCAGGACAAATTGCAACAAAAACAACCTTTACGCCAAATGAAAGCCTGGAAAATTCTCTATAACAAATAAAAAATCTAAGAAAATCCAAGGAGAGGAACTCCCTCAAAATCCAACATGGCCGCCAGAAAACAACCTAATTTTTGGTATTTTTGCACTTACTGGAAAAATATTGATTTTAGCCTCCATAAATGATTAAAAAGGGAATATAAAGTAATATACTGTGGACAATTTGATACAATCGCCACGTCTGTTGCTCTTTTAAGTCTTGAGATACAGAATGTCAATACTTTTACAATAGGCGAAATTAGGGGAGCGTACCCCCCAAAAATGTTTTTCATTGTTGGACTGATTTGAATAAAACTTGGTACATGTATGCAAAATAAAACAAAGATATGTGGGTTAAAATCGTGTACTTTTCCAATTTCCACATAGAAAACGAGTTATTCAAAGAAAATGGAAAAAGGGGGTTTGACAGAAAACTATCTCCCCCTACACTGGGCCTACAGTTTTTGAACTACAGAGATGATGTTGGTATCAAAAGAAGCGAAATTTGATTTTCTACAACTCAATGAAGCATTTTTTATCTTTGAAATAGTTTTTGAGAAAAAACAAATGAAATTTTTTTTAGGTCTTCCAAAAAATGCGCTGTCGCTTGTCTCCTAGTTTGAAATTATAAAAGACGCTATCCTGTAGCGTCTTTGATGCTTCTTTTGATGCCAAGATCATCTCTATAGCCCAAAATCTGTTGGAGGAGATAGGTTTTGAAATCTGAAAATTAAATTTTTCAGGAGAGTCGGGAATGAAGGGGGATCCGTTTTCTTTGAACAACTCGTTTTATATGGGAAAAATGGTAAAAAGTACACGAGTCTAGCCCACATTTTTTTCGATTTTACATATGTGTACCAAGTTCCATTCAGACCGGTACAATAATAAGTAACTTTTTTATGAAATCGAAAAAAATCTTAAAGAATAAAAAGTGTTTATGTGCCGATTTGAATGAAACCTTTTACAGATATGTAAAATCGAAATAAATGTGGGTTAGACTCGCGTAGTTTTCTATTTTCACCATAGAAAATGCGTTATTCAAAGAAGACGGATTTCCTTTTCCCCGCCACTCCGGCAAAGTTTATTTTACCGACCTATCTCCTCTTACAGCTTATTAACTACTATGTATTTCACCGGCAGTGTACCCCTGTTTTTCGTTAATAACTTTAAAACAAAATACCGGATGACGGTGAATTTTTGAGACAAAGATATTGACACCTGTACCTAATTTATG
>LQNS02278171.1:25918462-25932661 GCA_001587735.2 Parhyale hawaiensis | reverse complement strand
AGCTAAAACGGCCCAGCTCGCGCCCTGCAAATGCGCCCAGGACAGAAAAGTAGCGCTGCTCCGGGGCTGATGTGAATCGAAAGGCTCCTGAGTGGACCAATTTATAACTTGGGTTAGGAGGAATTTTTGGTTCTCAAGGTCTTGACTACAGAATAATGAATGCTGCTCCTGCCTAATATGCATTCTGCCTGAAGTACGAAGATGGGATGATAAGTTCGAAGGTAAGTTTACAGGATGTCAATGGTTTACGTTAGTATTGATGTCGATCAGCAGGTGGAGGGGGGGCGGGGTGGCGTTAAATATACCGATTTACTGCGGCTGCCTAACATACATTTTGCTTAAGATATCAAGGCTGGCTGAGAAGTTCGTTAGTTCGTACGCTACCAGTGGTTTGTCTAGTCGTCTGTTGTCATTCATAATGACTGAAGATTTCGACTAGCTTTCTGGGGGCTGCCGCTACCAAGCGCATGTTCAACAGAGGATACAAGAGTTGGCTGAGACGTTCATGACGTCAGTCACTGGTAAGAACTTCCTTTCACAATTAACTTAATACTGGTTGAATTTTTCGATTGGATGCTTTCAAGTGTGATGCCAGAAAGATCTTTATAGTTACTTCCTGATATATATATGTGTGTAGTATGCACCTAGCATTCAGCCTGGGTTTTAAAATTTGTTTTACCTTTGCTGTTTTGGTTCTAAAAAGATTAACTACTTGTAACTCTCGACTTTTACGAGAGATGTGAACCGAACGTGATCGTAATATTCGAGATATGTTCGTAAAAGTCGAGATTAGATCATAATTAATGGTCTGGAAAACAACTGTATTTCAAGCATAGACTATTTTTAAGCTGGCTGAAGCTGAAGAACTTGTTCGTTATTCTATAACAGTGTAAAGGAAATACATATAAATACATACTAAGGTTTCGAATACGGGGGGGGGGGGTTAAGGACAAATCGTAATATTCGAGAGTAGTGAGCACAAATTCTAAAATTTGAGATACGTCTACAAAATTACGCTCGTGAAAGTAGTGAGTCGTAAATGTCGAGAGTTACATCTATAACTATTATCAAATTTTATAATTTTATTTTTTCATTAAATGATGATAGCTGTTGCCTTAAGTAATTACGTGTTTTCACTCAAAATCATGGTGTTGGAAAGTTCATGCTTTGAATAGAATATACTGTACATGCAACGATGGACAACATTATGAGACACTCTAATATACATGCAGTCGGAAAAATCTGTTTAAACGTACTGTGTTGATGATACCACATAGCACGCTGAGCTATAGTATTAAGTATGATAGCTTCTAATACTTAGTATGTTAAGGCTTCCTTTGGATGTTATCACAGCTTTTATAAGTTTTAGCACGCTAGAGACAAAATTAGCACAAGTGGCTGCAGAAATTTTAAGCCATTCTTCATGAAGTTTGGCTTCTAACTGCTGTTTTGAGGAACATTTATATATCTTAACTCTTTTTTCTCAGTGTGACCACAGAATTCTGGCACAGGTGCTCGAGGGAATTTAAATCGGGGGACTGAGGGGGCAAATCCACTACCCTCACATACTCTCTCTCAAACCGACCGCTCGAAGCACTTGATGTGTGACAAGAAACATCGATGTATTGGAAGAAAACACCATCAGATACGTTACTATCGAATATTTTCTTCGATTAATGTATGTATACTCTATCTAAGACGCTGGTGTACGTTGTTGAATCATTCTGCCCTCGCTTGAGAACAGCATTCCAGTCCCTGATGACGCCATGCAGCAACAAACCATAACGCTGTTTCCTCCAATTCTGCCGTAGGTACAATATTACCCATGGTATAATTACGTAGTTATACCATGGGCACCACTACAACTCTTCGACGCACGTAAATAGCGCCAGGTGTTCCAAACATCTGTTAAAAAAAGACTTTAGTGTTAATATTCACAAGTCAATTTTGCAAACTTACAAAAAAAAAAAAGAGAAGAAAACTGTTGACAGCGACATTACACCTTTGGCTTCCAGAAACATCAAGGGATTGACTTCAAAGTTTCTTTCATTTGATCAATTTTTTTAGCCCACTCATCACCAGTGAAATGTTTCTGTCCTTTTGTAAACTAAGTCTTTTCTTTTATGTTAGCCTCAGGCAGTAAAGACTTTTCTAGCTTTGTATCTTTTGAGATCAAAACTTGCAAGTCCTCGTCTCACCATACTCTAAGAGATTTCTCTGCCAGTTGCTTCCTTAAACTCAGCATTCACATTTCAAGACATTTTTCTTCTGTCAGCCAGCGATGCTTTTTTCATCAGTCTGTCCTCTCTTGATGTTTGGCAGCTTCTTCTGCCTTTTCGTGAACGGGGTTTGAACGAATTGCTCTCCTTATGCGATTAACAGAACTTATGACACCATACTTTGATCACTTCATTTATACCAATTTCATTTTGAGAATGACCATTTGCAAACAATGTAACAATTAGAGCCCTTTCTTTACCAGAAATTTCATTCTTTTGCTGACATTTTCTTTTAAAGAAATGTGCTATATAACAAAACGATGAAAAATTTAGGTTCTGTAAATGAAGAGAGGAATTAAACATGGAGGATCTGCTCTAACACCCTACTCGCGACTTACTGTTGCGACTGATTTAAATTGGTTGAAACAGCATTACGGTGAAAACTTATCTGACTTTGATATTCACAAAGTAATTCTGAAATAATACAATCACCGCGCACCACCTACACGGGCAAACTCTATACAGATATATCTAAAAACAAACTTCAATGGGGTGCCTCATAATTTCATCCATGGCTGTACTTTCAGTGTTTCAGGACTCAATTTCGGAATTATGACTGCTGTTGATGAAACTAAGTTTTTTTTTCCTGCAATGAATACTCCTGGCAGTCCTTAGAACAACAAGATGCTTCTATCCATAATATTTACGTTTTGTACTCATTGAGATCAAAAATATAATTCCCCAGTATATAACCTGGTATGTGGGAACCCTCTAAGCGAGAACTTTCATTTACAATTTAGAATTCTGAACACAGTTTAAGGTCTTTTTTTACAGCTCGTCGTAGTGAAGCGGAAGCGCTGCAGTATTGGAGACGAGTTTGTGTGTGCCCGAGTTCCTTTCCCCAGTTGCAATGCCTCGTCGAAGCTGAAAGTTCAGTGCCTGTTAGAATGCTGCCGAGTGGTGCTGGGTTGCGCTGCGGGCTGTGAGCTTTCGGGAGGCGTTTATTCATCCGCATCGAATACGGTAACTAGGGCTGTGACAATATGCTCTTATAGACAGAGAAGTCGATAATAACTTCAAAACAACAAATTATATAATGTATAGACTATTACAGTGAACTGCTTCTGCAGGTTGTGTTACCGTCATAGCTTTACGTTTGAGCTTTTTCTCGTTATTTTGGAGTTATCACCGACTTCTCCGTTTATAAGAGCATATTGCCACAGCCCTAATGATAACACATATGTTGCTACCCAGCACAGGACGTTGACTTTACTCCCAGAATCATACACGTAGCAGGAATGTGGGCTACCAAAAGGTGAGCAGTAAGCAGAAGCGTGAATACCTGATCAGAGGAGAAGAAATTGATGCCGCTGAAAACCATTTGAAGTCGCGACTTGTACGTTGGAGGGAGGAATGTTGGCTCTGCAGGCGGCCATCTGATGTGGCATTTTCCATCACAAAGACATTCCAATCCTGGCGTCGCTCTCGCAAAAACAGAACGGGATTCATCAGTCCGAATGAGCACTCGCTTGCACTTCCAATTGACGCTTTAATTAAAGCCAATAACTTGGATACAGTGATGGAAAACAAATAGCACTTCAATGGAGCTTCGAATCTCATTAAACTCGAGTTTCCATAGAGCGCTCAGCAAAAAGAAAGATCAGTCTTCCCCCGATAATTAGTGATGGAAAGAGAGCCATCAAATCCTGGGCCTGGTGAAAAATCTTTTGTACTCAATGAAAGGAAATGAGGTGATCGGGCGGCTCCATTGTCCTTCTCAGTCCATAAGTGGTGATGAATCTGAGAAGTCCGCATGTAAATTTAAGGAAACCCCAATTAATATAGAGAGCTTTAAATAACTTTATAATACAGTCTGATAAAAGTTTTTAAGAAACCCTTAATAACACAGATCAGGCAGGTACCATGAGCATAATTTGTCGTACTGTAACTGTGGGAAAATGCTTTTGATGCAAAAAAGAATCCCACTATATAATAAAACACAGTTGTTGGTCGCTTGCCTGCTTGCTCTCTTGCTCCCTTGCTTGCTCCAATGTTGGTCCGTCTCTCCGTCACGCAGTTAAGAGTTTAAAGCCGCGTCTACACGAGCGATCTTTTGGTCGAAGTTTGTGATCGTGGGAAGATTTTGATCGCCAAACACACGCGGCGAGCCTTCGAAGTTTGTGATTCTTGATCGCCAACAGTGCTGGAAATCACGATCACAAATCACGGTCACAAAAAGTTTGCAAACTACATATCGCTTCTGTAAATAGATGTATCTATTTTAAATATATCACTTAGTAATTAAAGCATAATTTTTTATTTAAATTTGCCCGCTTAGCAAATTTTGTTTATGTTTGATTCGAACTTCTGTACTGCGGGAAGCATTTGGCAACTATATGTCGCCAATTAGAAATAACTGTGGCATATTCCTCAAGTTTAGTCTGTACCTTTTTTTCTTACATTAGTAAAAGCTACAATGGAGCAAGAGTTCAATTTTAATGGAATAAATGGATGTACACAGTGTGAATTGCTATAGAAATTAAATAAATTTATAAATAAAAAAAAAGAAATTGTTGTTCTATCGTGTGCATTTCTGCATTTGAGGCGATGCCAGTGAAAGAAATTTTAGCTATACTTTTTGCCAGTTTAGATAAAGTTTTACCTGCCAATCAGCATCTACAACTACAATAAATATCTGACAGATAATGTCAGGGTGGAATATCGATTAATACTAATGAAATGATGAATTCGCGTATAGGGAGTGACCTTCAAGTGATCGTGGCTTCTGTTTCTGATGCCGTAGGGACAAGGAGGCGAATTGTTTGTGATTTTGATCGTTGATTCTTGTGTTTGTGATCTCTGGAAAGATCGATCGTGTAGACGTGGCTTAATAGAAGAAAATTTATGTATTGAAGAACAAGTTCAGACAATATACAATTTTAGCGCTTGGGGTACCGGTGACAAATATAGCTCTGGATCTCCGGCCTCTGGATCCCAAGCTCTGGATCTTTAGCCTCTGAATCCCCGCTTTCATTGCTGAATGATATCGTAGTAGTTTAATCTTCACTCTGAGCAGACGCGTTTTTATATTGAATTTACATCGCAGCCAAAGTTCGACGCTGGAGGTTCAACAATCAGTTGGTATCCACAATACGGTGAGCCCTGGGCATTTCCAGTGAATTCTTTTGACTGAAATATATTTTTATCTCCGCTAAGGAGGATATGTTTTCGTCGTGTTTGTTTGTCTGTCTGTATGTTTGTCTCTCTGTCACCAAGATAACTCAAAAAGTTATGAACCGATTTGGATGAAATTAACAAGGATTGTTAGTTACGTTAGTAGGAACTTTTGGTGAAGATATGTGTACCCGTTTGTTTGTTTGTCTGCCTCATTTTTCTCAATGCCATAACTCAAAAAGTTATGGATAGATTTTGGATTAACATGATTAACATGAGTTGTTAGGTATATAACAAAAAGTAAATGACCAAATTTTGGTAACGATCTGTTTGTTCGTTCGTTCGTTTGTTACTGTTTTTAATTTTATGCTTACTAGCACAATAACTCAAAAAATAATGAATGGATCTCTATGAAATTTATGGGAGTTGTTAGTAATGTTAAAAGACATAGATGATTAAATTTTGGTGCAGATCGGTTTGTTCGTTTGTATGTTTGACTCATGTTTGTCATTAGGTTTGCTAACAGTATAACTCAAAAAGTTATGAACGGATCTTCAAGAAAATTGCACAAGGTATTATTACTATCAAACGGCACAAATGATTAGATTTTAAAGTTTATACAAAGAAAATAATGGTTTCTGAGTCAATTTGAATTATTTGCTATCGTTGCCTTACTGGGCGGAGGTATGCTCTCTCAGAGTGCTCTAGTTGTTAGTGCAGATTCACGCTTGATCAATTCCAAGCTGATATTCACTCCTTATCTTGCAGGAAGGATATTCTGCTATCGCAAAACTCATGGTTGTACAGCTTGCGTTTCACTAATGGAAGATCAGGCCTGCAAGGATGAGATCTGTAATACAGCAAAGCCTATACTGGGAACTGGAACAGTAAAAAGCTCAATCACAAAATTTTTGTCGTCATTTTTGACGGCTGGGCCCTCAAGTTAATATGTACTGTATTACGCAGTAACCATAATATATAAGATGCTGCTTTATCCGAAAGCATTGGCAATTACTTGATGTCTATATGTGCTGCAACTGATGAAATTCGATTTTATTATCGCTTCTGATTTTTTGATGGAATATGGGAGCCACTACTGCGGCTGCGCGTATGTGAAGTGGCGTGAGTAGCTTCACCTGGACCTCGTCCGAAGATGCTCAGGGTAAATATGGCACAACAGTGAGTTCATATCGCTGAACCTACAAAATTGTCCATTATGTCAAAAAAGTACGAGAAAAATTGTTATCCCTAAATCTAACATTCTTTTATAACTTATTAACTGCTAGAAAGATGATCATGCAGCAGCCCTAGTAAAAAAATTGAAAAAAATAAATGATGAAACACAAACTGTAAAACTTTGTCATCGTGTAGAACCCAAACGAAAATTTTCATTCTGAAAGCACAACAATAATTTAGCATGTTTGTAGCAACTATCTCGTAATGTTGTAGCGACTGGAAGTATTTTTGTAAGTAACCAGTAGCTATAAATAGCATTAATCATGTAAAAAACATCATGGAAAAGTGGCCTCCACCTAGACACGTCTAAGCAGCATTGTATTTGTCAGGCAATGTGACCTTCAAGCGGTGCATCCATTGCGACATTACCATCAACCTAAAACTAATGTCATTAGTTTGGAGTTATCAGGAACTTCAATCATGAGTGTTGTTATCTTTATTTTAGATCATACCCAGAAGTTTTTTCCAACCAATTATCCTTGAGGTGGCATCAAATTAAACTTTTCGAAACAGTGTTCAGTGCGCTGTGGGGCAGAATTGAGTCTGTTTCAAGGGCAATTGGTTTAGGATTAACGGACGCAACTCGATCCTGAGTAGCGAAACCTACGCTGATGACAGGAGACCCAAACAACATTACCTTATTACGATGGACCTGCACAAATCGATGATACCTATAGTTAACTAACAATTTACTGGTCGAAAGTAAGTACTTTTCTCTTTTCAAACAAAAGGTAATATCAATTGAGACACAAAGTTTTCTGCTATTCCCACTCTAGGACACCAATAGTCCATGTTCCATCGTGAGTTCTTAATTTTCAGTGGCAGTGCGTTACTTTTCTTTCTGAAAATTTAAAGGCATTCCTTCTAGTTAGTCCATTAGTTTCGGCAATTCTGTTAATGATAATATAAAAAGCAAATGTTAATATAACCAACGGAAGTATTTATTACTGAAAAAATATAGGTCGTTCGAGGCTATATATCGCAGCTCGTGCTACAGCTGGCACAGACAGACAGTAAGACAGACAGACAGACAGTGAGACAGACACTCTTCACCGGCAGCACACAACCACCTCCGGGGCATAGGATAGGGCGCGGGAGCGCACGCCGATGCTAGAAACGCATAGTGTTCGCTATACAGCCGACTTTCGCTTTGCTAAAGAAATCTGTAATCCTGTAATTATTTTGCTTGTTACTGTTATATGTAGATAATTAGTGGGGAGGCACGCTGAGAGGCCACTGCCAAATCTATGACGCGGACTAAGAAGCAGTGGAGTACTGTTATTTTTTTTTAAGTCGCTCCTCACAGCAGATTTTTGATGTCCTGTCTGATTCGGAATACTTTCCACTCTTCACGACATTATGCGGGTCCGAGTATAACAGGTGAACGAAACTTTTGTTCCTTGGATATTTTCCAGGTTCTAACTAGTCTAAAAATAGAATGAATTTTAGATACGATGAAACCTACCTACGAAAGTAGGGGTATATCGCACTTTATGCATAACAATGCAAACGTATCTATACTACCCGTCTGCAGCTGGGCACAAAAAGGGTCACTCATTTAATCACGATCCTGCTCTAATCAGTATGGACCGCCTCTCACCTGTATAATGACCAGTGCTCAGAGTTTTTTTTTTTTTACCGTGAAGGTTCCAGTTTTTTTACCGTGAACTTTTCACGGGTCCTGCTAGTACTCTAGCAAATAATTCCCGCAAGAGTCGAGTGTAGAAGGCGAAAAGTCAATTCCAACACGCCGACTCAGAAACCAGAAAGACGGCAGACGTTCGATGCGGAACTCAGTTGTTTGTGAGCTTCTAAAAGGAAAGAAAAGGGTATCATGTACGCCCCGAGAGTGAGGCGAAGATAGCTCTGTTATTCTTTGCGGAGAATAACCAATAGGAGAGTTATATATTCCTTCATTCAAGCCGGCCGTCTTCATTTGTCAATAAAGTCTCTCTTTATTGTCTCTTGTGGCAGTATTTTTGCTCGGCGTGGGTCTGCACGAGACCTCTTATGGCCATATTTTGCAGTTGTGCGAGCCCAGGAGTGTCGTGTTAGCGCCCATAGCCGGTCCTCCGACTCCTCCAGCACTCCCATACCAAACACGCTCGCCTTTTATATGAACCAAGATTGATAACGTGAAAATTGCCCTGTCGATATACGACTGGCTGACTAGCAGACGGGGATATCTAAGCACTAAATGGGGCTCTAATACGGACTACACAATTTATCATCATCTAAATGACGACGCGTAGTTCGGGCGCCAATCGATGATGACGCGCGTCCCCTGGGCTTCCCGATAGCTGGGCTTGTCAGACCAAGGGAAAGTGCTTCTTAGTTCCCCACCATCCACTCCTACCTCCGGACTTTCTTTAGGAGCAGATTATGTCCAGTTAATACCGGCATCATCTTCTGTTTTATTAGCGTTCTCTCGCCATTCAGAGCCAAGAGGAAGGAGACGCCGACAGCCTGCTGGTTGGGCCATGCAGGCTGCGGCATGCAAATTTTATAGCACTGTGACCCATGTCATTGGTCCTCGTGGAGAAGAATGATGCCGTGCAGATTTTAGAGAAGACAAGAACCATATCGGAGTGGAATATACCGAAGTGAAGCCGTCACAAGAATTGTTGCTTCTCGGGAGCCCTGCATTTTCTGATACTGATTGTAACGGAGTCGACAAAAAATATTGTTGTGAATTATTTTTTAGCATTCATGTAGTGCATGTAGTTCCTATGTTAACAAAACAATAGTCTTACCAAGGGCTACAGAAAACAGTTTGAAAATATTAAAACAAATTATATATAGATAGACACCTACACACTATTGATTACGTATATATGAAACCGAAAAAAAAAAAATTATTACTATATACTGGTAAAAACATGCCTCCTTGAAGTTTACTGCCCTGGCTTACAAAGTATTATGATCGTTGACATTTATTTATAATTATTTATAACGGTCACACCATTACGTGTCTTTGGTATTGGAAAATATTAACTACAGGCATAAAGTTTGTATGGAGGCTCGTGTATAGAGGCTCATGTATGAAAGCGCATATGTATGGAGTGAAGCGGTTTTAGCCCCATAAGTCAAAGAGTTAAGGACGAATTTTTTTTATGAAATTTACCTGAGTTCTTAGGTATATTACGAAGCGTAAATGACCAAATTTTTCTGATGATCTGTTGGTTCATTAGTTTGTCTCTGTGCTTGATTTTCATACCTCAAAAAGTTATAAGCGGATCTATATAAACCTTACAGGAATTGATAGTAATGTTGAAAGACTTAAATAATTCATTATTGGTGATGATCGGTTGGTCTGTTAGTGAGTTAAACTAAAGTTTGTCAGAATATTTGTTAGCAGCATAACTCAAAAAGTTATGAACGGATCTTCAAGAAAATCACAGAAATTTTTATAACTGTCAAAAACAGAAATGGTTTGAGTACAAAAAAAAATCATAGTTTCCGAACCAGTTTAAATGTTTCGTTACCGTGCCTTGCTTGGCGGAGGCATGCGCTCTCACAGTACTCTAGTTATACTGTATTTAATCTATATCTTAAGCCACAATTGGTTAGACACAGGGTTTAAAGGCTGGATTTGGAAAAAAACTTAAAATAAGTTCAATATAGTCTCCAACATTTTCAATTTAACCCGTAATTTCGGTACACAATAGTTAACTGTCGGTATTTTTGTAAACTGAATTCATGACTGATCATTTTGAGTATGGTATAGCTTATGAAATTTTCAACATACAACGATCACGAAAGCTGTCCTTGCCATAATCTTTTCCATATTTTGTTTAATATCTGTTTGTGGCATTTTTTCACGATATTTTTGACACGTTTTCTAGTAAATAGTTTTGCTAGCATTTAAGTTACCATTTTGGTATCACGAGTAGCGAATAAACCGTATAGACAAAAAAAAAAAAAAATCAATTCGAACATTATTTTTCACTGTATTTGTTCATTTGGATGAAGTGTGTCTCACACTGGCATGTGAAGGAAGGGACTGCCAGTATAAATATTGCTCTGTAGTAATGACAACTATTCAAAAAGTAAAATACTGTATTACGTTACTCTCGCTTTGCGTCAGACATCCCTAAATGGTATTAATTTCAGCATTAGTCGGTCTACTGCCATTTATCTAATTTAATTCTGACAAACTCTTACATTATGCATAGCGTCAACTACGTATTTTTTTTTGTTTCGATTAATGTTTCGATTAATGTCCCAGCCGCTCAAGTTGGGAAATCTTTTAACCACAGAAAAATCAAACAATAATTTTTAGCTTTCGGTATTGATTAACTTCATCTCTGACACAGGCTCTAGATACGATATTCAGATCTTTGTTCATGAATTTAAGCTCAAAATAATATAATAAACTTTGTTCTGCTGATTGCTCCAAATCGTTCCGCTCTAAATGTTACCGACAATTTTCATGTATATAATTTAAAATTACACGCCCAACGATCGAAGTCATGCTGAGAGAGAAATATTGAACACATATTGAAATAATCGTCTTAGTCGTGGCGCTTGGCGTCGTTCTATCAACGCCACGCGGCTTACGATTTTCGTTATAGTTCTTTGAAGCCAATCTCATGATTGCATTATTATTAATAATTGATGATATATTTTTGTTTCAAAAAGTGGCGTGATATACAGGAATGGTAGCATTTGCGAACAGTATTCACTAGACCATGTAAATCTTACTTGCATTTAAGTTATTAAGTATCTTCCATTAGTGATATTTTCGCTATTGTGTAAGTGAATCTTATTCAACCACATTTCATATCATAGCAATGCAACAAATGGCACATACAAGTGAACTTAAGTATCCATACACATAGAGAAATTTCTTGCTTATGTAATTTAGTTGTGCAAGCAAAACATGTTCGGTCGTGTAAAGTTAAGAAGGAAATTCTTTGTGCCAATTATAATTACATAACAAGTTCCCGTAGTGTAGTCCCAGAAATAAAACTTCTTCTAGTTGCTTGGTGTATTACAATATAGTTGGCCAGACAATTTAATGTGCGTGCTATGCTAAGTATCAGAAAAACGTATCATCATGGGGTTACGTTAACTCTAGATTTCTCAATTGATGTGTAAGGACTCATGAAAATATTTTCTCAGAGTTGTGTATTAGCTCATGTAGTTTAATTATTTTGATAATGATCAATGTTTCACTTTCGTCGAGTAGGCACATTGGGATAATATTCACAAGTCTACCTACGAATTTCACATTAACTCACGCAGAGGATCCACTTGCCCCGGTAGACTCCATTAACGTCTGGACAAAATTGCCTTACTAATGGGTGTAACTCGGCCACAAGGCCCCATAACAATAAAATATTGCCTCAAACAAGAGGTTTCTACTACTTTACTGCCGTATTGCGGTCAAATGACTTCAGCATAAGTTACTTCTCAATTAAAGCGCAGCTGGTGTAATGCAATTCATTTGAGAAAGTAGTATCGAACAGCCATGGAACAGTCTGCTGTTTTACCACAAAATCGTCTAGTGTCAACGTATCTCAAAGTTTCAAAGGTTATCATTACGCGAGCTTACATTTGGACCTAATCTTCAACTTTTTAGTAAAATGTGGCCCATTTGAACGCGGCCACATTACACCAAACAGAGGCAGAAGCTGCGTAAAGTCGACTCTTGTTTATAAGTACTGTAAGGCTCAGTAGGGACAATTGGAGTAACGCACTTGCTGTTGATGGTATATCGTGTAATTTTGGTGACTTGTTTTACTGTAAGTGCCGAATAGTTAAAAAAATTGGATATGGCGACGATAAAGCGACATTTTTTACGACCCTATAGAACGGCTTAATTGCACCTCGTGCGGCACAAGCTAGGTGCTACAAGAGTGCCGTTATTTATGTAGGGGAACTACATTTAATTCAAACAAATTGTCGCTAAACTCTAAAACTTACGACAATGTAAAATTAATGACCTAAATTTGTTACTACTCGAGAGCATTTTTATGATTCGAAATCTCGAGGCGTAATTCTTGTATGTTTGCTTGAGGGTTTGACGCTAAATCATTTGCTCAAGGCGTTCACTTGTGCACTGAAAATCCTATTAATCGAACAGCATCTAAGAACGGCCGCCTCAGCCGCAATCGGTTTGCAACTGCAGCCTGTCACTTGATCCATGTCGACGAATCGATAGCCTAGCATTAACAATCCTAGCAAGTGGAAGCTAAGCATATTAAATTATCTAAATCATAAAAAGCGAGTCGAAGATGCTTCAAGACCGGGTCACACTCTAGACCTTTATTCGCTGCACGTAGCACAAAGTGTTCAAACTTATTATTGTTGCCTTGTAAGCAGCGCTGTATATAAACAAAAGATTTACTAAACTCTTGACATCTTAGATACAGGCGATCTTCGAATTGTATGGTTAAGCCAGTACCAAATTTACTGTAACTTATAATATAAAAAAGCTTAGTGAAGACGTTAAACCGCCGGAAAAAATGTTACCCGCTTATTTATAATATTATTCTGCTTAAGGCTCCGTTAGTCCGTCCATGCGTCTGCACCTTACGCTTTTTAGTCTTAGATAGGGAAAAATTCAACTTGCAAGATACTCTGATTTTTTTTTGGAAGGAAGGTCAACTATAGCTGTCACCTTTTCGCTTCTTGAAAAAAAAAAAAGAAAAATTCTGTCACTTCCGAAGAAAAGACATGAAGATCAGTTCTCCCGTATCGTATGTACCGCTTTTCATTTTTCTTCACGCCATATTATGTTCACTTTGCTGGTGGTGGATGACATTCTTAATGGGGTCAGATGCGTACCTAGGATTCGGTGCGGGAGAACAGAGCGCCTTTTCGATGTCTAAGGAAATACAATGACATTTTGAGAACGGAGAACGCTGCTGTGACTGATGAGATTGGTCGAGTCTCTTGTTGTATAGCTATCGCATCAAACAAAGCAGAAAGACAGGGTTACTGATCAATATCAACGGAACCCCTAGTACACGGAAAAAATCGGATACGACGACAAAAAATTGAAACGTGTATGATTATTATCTGTAAACTGTGGGAAACCGTGCACAGAAAAGGTGCGTAAATACAAAGGAGAACAATAGAAGAAGTACCGTGGTGTTTCTATATCTTTATCAAGACTCAAGTGCGAATTCTTTACTGACAGAACAAATGTGAGATTCACAGGTAAAATGAGAACACTAAGAAAAGTTAGACGAGGTGTGGTAAGGTAGACGGACTGTGTAAGGGTAAACAGGGTTTAGATAAGCGGTGGACTATACTGTAGTTTATACGGGCTGGGTTAGGCTAGATGCTCTGCCTCAGGTCAAACTCAGGTAAGTCAAAACATTAATTTACCGTGCAGTTTCCATGGGCTCTGCTATTATTCTATGTAAAGTTTTAGGAACATTTATGAGTACTTTGATCGTATCAGATGATACTGTATGTTTGAGGATCGCCTGAATATCTTTAGACTTCAGGGGCGGCGGAACAGGGGGGGCCTGGGGGCCCAGGCCCCCCCAATAATTTTATTGGGGGAGCCTGGCCCCCCCAATAATCCAAGGTAACCTGAAATTTCAATTTCCAAATA
>LQNS02278171.1:25892019-25913999 GCA_001587735.2 Parhyale hawaiensis | reverse complement strand
AATAGGTACTGATGCGATGTAAACCACAATATAAACACACATCTAGAAGAGTTGGCAAGGAGGGGGGGGGGAGCTGCCCAACCGCGCTGAGCGGGTGGGCCCCCCCAATATTTTTGACGTTCCGCCGCCCCTGGACTTGGAATGAATCAACACTCAAAAAGCTGAGCAATTTTCTGGTGATTACAAGGAATTAACGAAAGAAACGGACGATAATGTCATTTGTTGTTGTTTGTTGCCATCGTTAGGGTCCATCATTGCCAGCTTGGGGAGAAGGCTCCGGAGGGGGCCTAGGCAGAGTGGGGAGAAAGTCGAAGAGAGGACGAGAAGCGAGGAAACGCGCAGCCCGAAGCGGGTCAAGCCAGCTACTGCTCACCGAAAGATCAGTGGGGTAACTAGAACACGAGAAGAGGTGATGAACAGACTGTTCGTCCAGTCCGCAGACTTGACAGGAGGGATCACCGATCCGTCCCCCTCGGAACTTATAATCTGCTAAGACCGAGCAGTGGCGAGAGCGTAGCCTGGAGAGGGTAGTTCGGAAATATCTGGGGAGTAGAGACTCCTCTGTAAAGTGAGGAGGGCATTGATAGCCCAGAACCGTGCTGGGGGGGGGAGGGATATGAAGCTGCTGCAGTTGCAACAGCAGAGGTGTGTAATGCAGTAATGCACTCAGGCAGAGCGGTACTGCTTCGGAGGGAGAATCCCATCTGTAAGAAGGGGAGCAATGTCTGTTTCAAACTTTGATTGGTGAGTGTGTCGAATACGGTGAGGGCCGTGATAGTGCCGTGGGCAGGATAAAGTACCCGCGATACGCTGAAGGGATACTGTTTCGACATCAACCTTAGACTAGACTATCACCAACTGGTGGGTCGAGGTTTCTTGGTGGAGGTGATGCGCTGAAGCCGTGCGGTGGGATCCAGTGACTATGCCGGGGCTGCATTCTGTACTCCCTGCAGCTTACTCACGGCGGTTCTAGAGATATTAGGGAACCAAACCGGGGCAGCGTAAAGCATGGCGCTTCTGTTGAGGGCCCCAGGAGGTCAGTAGTAAAGTCTCTTTTTGTCCCCACCTTGCGCCGGCCAGCGCGGCGAGAATCCGCAGGCAGGAGCAGCATCTGTCGCGGACACAATTTGCGTGAGCGTAGTGTGATCTGCAGGCGCCAAATGACTACGTGTAGCCCGACATTGTACAGCACATGCTGCTCATACCAGCAGAACAATCTTCACAGAGATTCAAACAACACAGTATCATTTATTATCCTTTTTGATATACTCGTGCCATGATTTTTCACTATGCCAGAGATCTTCACCATAACTACGTCGAGAGTAACAGATCTTTGCTGGTTCAAAATTGAATATTAGTGTGCCGCATCAGAAGATAGAAAAAACAGCTTTGCCTCGTAATTTCTGAAAGTGCATCGCACTAATTGAACCTGGAACAATGATATTCCATGGTACTCTTATTGCTCGGTCTTGTTAAAATCTAATTCCAACTGTTATTTTTCATTAAATTGACTTGTCAGCGTTTCATCAGCGAGCGTAACCATGTAGTTAAATCATTTCCAAAGCTGCTTTCTACAAGAATAAACTTTCCTAACATAATCCATCTCAGATGTTCTCGGCCCTTTTTACCCATACGCCCTTGCACGTGCGCCACAATTTCAACCGCTTGTGTCTCGGACTCTCTAGCTGTAATAGAGTATTATAGTATCCTTTTTAAAGATAATATTTCTCTTTGGTTAAAATTGAACAGCTTGTGTGGGTATTTAGGTCACTGTTTTGTCCATAGCTGCATCACACTTACTTAGGATAGTTCAAGTGCACTTAGAAGTTCAGTACTTATCGGGCAAAGTCCAGGTGGCCAGATGCACGCCACACGTGTGTGTAGAGGTCTTACTTCTGTTGTAAGTCGAAAATCGGGATCGCCGGAAGACGCAGGAGAAAGTCCCCATAAAGCACGTAACTGTTGGCTGGTAGTTAACCTTGATATCTGTAGTAAATAATTTCCGTTCTTCATGTGATATTGTCATGCCGTGTCGATTAAGTGTGTGCCTCAAAGATATTGATGTATAGCCTAACCGTGCTGACGAAACTACCATTTATAAAGAAATCTAGAAATTATGCATTTCATTTATTGAATAAAGGCAGAAAACGCGTTCATGAAATTAAGTTTAATGATAATCTGTATTTTTACTTTTATTCTAGAGAAGAGAGAAAATTAACAAGTTCTGTACTATTGTTTGACCAACATAGCTCGAGCTCATTGATGTATCTCATGACATTAAATTAGGAACACATTCCCAAAATTTAATATTTAGTGACTACTTCATTAATTTTTCCCCAGCTTTCATATCAAAATGGCTTGAAGTTACGAAAATACTTCCTTGAAGATCATGGCTCACATGAAAAAACCTGAATATTAAGCACCTCAGCCCAAATGTTAATAAATAATCTTTCTCAAAATCACTGTTTCATTGAAAGTATGACGCTTGAAATAAGCTGAATTATAAAAATATTTTTCAGGAATTTCTCTCACTCTGTTATCTTAAGATGAAAAAGATGAGACCGCTTCTAAGCTGCGTTTATTAAATCATTGGCTGCGATCTCTTATTCTGTTGGGCTAATCAAACAAACGATTACGCTGGTGAAATACATAATACAGGCAATGGCTCAATAGCTAAATTGCTCTACTTAACAATCAGTTGAAACGCAGCTCATCGTTTGATAATGTCACGATATTTGTCGATTAGGGCTAATCATCAGGCTGTCCCTATCATCGTAGCACGGCTATCTTGCCCTAGCAAAGACACCATCGATTGGCGCGGGAAGGCGAATTATGCTAAGCATACTAGGTTTGGTTTGTTAGGAACTGCACTGCCGAAAATTCAATCCTGAAACGCCTAGATTTTTGTATTTCTTCTTGTCGCAAGCCTATGCATCTTGTGTCGAATGCCATCTCAGCTTGGGATCAATTATTATTCATCAGAAGCCATTAACTTTACTACTTCATCTTCATGGAATGATCTCAATTTAGGTTCAAATGTAATGCATTTATATTGAAAAACATAAACTAAAATAGTTTTATTAGCTAAATTTATATTTTTCAGAGTCTGTGTGTGTAGCCTGTGTATCAACTAACATC
Organism: Parhyale hawaiensis; assembly: GCA_001587735.2. Classification (NCBI taxonomy): domain Eukaryota; kingdom Metazoa; phylum Arthropoda; class Malacostraca; order Amphipoda; family Hyalidae; genus Parhyale; species Parhyale hawaiensis. The sequence continues at coordinate 25,910,861 of LQNS02278171.1, read as the reverse complement.
TGATCTAAAATCTGAATATAGAAAAATATCGATGACCTCTCTTGTCTTGCAAAGCTTCAAAAGTCACGCAACATCTTCACAAAGCAGACACCGTACCCAACGACAGTATACATAGCAGTAATGTATTTAATTTAGGTTATCTGCAGCATTCTTCACGGTAAATTGAACTTTGTATCGACAATATAGTTAACAAAGACTGACAGCTTCAATTGTCTATTCTTTCTTTGTCGGATAATGTATAAATTTCATGTGGTTTTAGTTCTAATATTAGGACATTTGCGTTCCACTTCATCGCTTCTACAATCAGACTGAATTGCCGTGGCGCAATTTATTGATATGAGGTTGTCAGTGGTCACTCCAGCATGTTCACTAGTTTTATTCTGTCTAATGTTATTCCAATACCGTACAAGCATGAGTACTAGCAAAGGTAATGTCAACTTTGACTGTACCCTCAACTGGGAAACCCTCACGCACTGGTTTGTGCTGCAGATATAGGCCAACTGGACCCAGAGCGGTAAGTACAGCTGCAGCCGACCACGGGTCGCTAAGAACTATGGCTTCGAAACGGAAAGTTCAACGACCCGAGCCCTCCTACCCTCCCATTCTTGGTCAGGCCATTGCCCACACCCAGCTCCGGATACCAAGCAATTGCCGACGCAGCACTCCGGATACCACAAATATCGCTCGTCAGGTTCGTCGCTCGATTTTGGCAGATTTAGCACAAAAGTCAGGCACGCATGGCATGCTGCTGTTGTGGGTGCTAGTAAATATCATATTCCAGTATAATTCTAGCACCGTCCCAGGAGAGCTCTGCACTTGTTGACTACTCTTGCAATCTCTTGCTGCCCATCGCGATGCCTTAAGGATCCTTGTGATCACTGGTGGCCCTTTATAATTTCTTGCTGCCTCGTTCACAGCTTTGTGGCCCATTGTGATCATTGAGGCTCCTTGTTGCTTTTTCCGTTGCTGCCAATTGCGGCTCATTGGGAGGCCTTGTGGTTCTTAGCAATCGCGTGCGGCCCCTTATGCCCACTTGCCACCCTTCATAATCACTTCCGGCCTATTATGGTATCTTATGACTCCTGATGATCAGTTGCCTCCCCTGCTGGTTTCTGCGATCCCATGCGACCAAGTCCCAGGAGTGAAAAAAAAAAGAAAATTACAGATATTTCGCCAATTTTCTTTTTCGTAGGTCCACCGCACATGCCTGCGCTAAATATAACTAACCAGCATGCATACCGTCCAGCCCAAACAAGATTTTACTCTCCCCAGAACCTGATTTAGCATTTTAGTTTCTGAGGCGGCTTAAAATGTTGACAGTGTAGTAGCGTTACAGTACTGCTCCAGAATACAGTTACAGTGTACATTTTACAACGCTCTCCGCATGCCCTCAAGCACTCTTTCTGTAAGTATGTATACCAGTGTGTATGTTGTTTTGATATCGTTTCAGTAGTTCTAGCATGTTTACCTAACTACATAGTTTTGACTTACTGTTCCACTATGTACATCGTATGTAAACTACTGTATGTGGCTGTAGTTCTAGCAGTGCCTCAACACAGTGCCGTAATACATATTCTTTCAGTACTGTTTCAGTATCAACTAGTTATAATCCAGTGTGAATGTCATCCTAGTATCGTTCCGTACAGTTGTACTGCACATGCTTACATGCGCATTCCTCCAGTACTATTGCAGCATGCCTATAGTGATGCGTGCAAAATCTTACACGTATCGGGCCAGCTCCGATCCATCACTCCATCTTATTGCCTCGAAGTATGCCACTCGGACACCTTTATAGCATGCCCTTCCAGTATCAGTTTCAGTATAACGCTCTAATGCAAAGCACTTACCATCAACGCCGAATGCCTGTATTGACGAGAGGCAACATTAGCTATCGTTGATACGATCAGCAGCAATGCTTCACATTAGCTTGAGTGGCAGCAAGAGACTTTTGCGCGCTGAACCATGAGTTACTTTATGAGGACTAACTGAATACTTCATATTCAGAGCGAAGACATTTTCACATGAGTCAATTGAACGTATTCCCTCAACTTTATTGTGTGTCTCTAGGAAGACAGTTAACCGTTTGCCTATAACAAGATTTCGTCAAATATGTCAGTCGTCAACTAGCTAAGAACTGAAATAGATGTTCCCTTTGCTGCTGTTAAAGCAAATGACAGAAATGTATTCGAATGATGGTCTAAGAGAGTACGTTCGTTTGACAATTGTGTGAACTCATTCTACTTCTTCTTTGTTATTCAAGTTATCTTTATTCTTACTTGCACACTGCTACCTCTACCAAGGTGTCGTTTAGGCTCTCGGTACTGGGTGAAGGCGAGCATGTCATCAGGCGACGATTCAGTCTTTCCTTACTCAAGCTTTAAAGCTTAGAATTACTTTAATAGCAAAAGTTGATGCAATTTACCGCCTTGATATTTAATGCAATAAGACGAGTGTGAACTGGCTCACTTGGATCGAGGTAATTCCATCTGATTACTTTTAATTTGTCTGTAACTTCTATTCTAAACTTTAGATTTGCCTTCTTCAACCGGCTTTGGGGCATAAGTCGTAAGTCGTTTATGCTTTAAACATATTCTTGATTGAGATAATTTCGCGCTATTTATGGCGCACTTCCATTGCAGTCATTCATATGTGACGGAGTAATAATTTTGCCAACAGTTCCATAGATAAATGAACGCACACCTGTCTCTATATGACAGGGGTAGATGATATGGCTTAGGAATATGTAACTGTTTGTCATCGATTTGTACGGCACAATTTGTGTAACGAGACCACAGGGCGAACTAATCATGGAGTGCAAACAAGAGTTTTTTCTATCCCTCTTCAAATTGCTGTGTCGGTGACGCCCCTGACTGATTGGTGGGCTATCTTCTCTTGTTATCCTAACAGTAATGATGATCCATCGGTACTGCAGATAGGTAAGGACTTAGTGACATTGCCCAACTACCGACGTGTGGAATGAAGCAGCAGACATATAGGGCGTTCACACCTTTGTTCAGGTCTAACTTGAATGACATGCAGGCAACCCGTCACTTCGGGACAGGTTTGTTTCAAGTATAAACTCGATTTTACTTAAATATAACGTTTGACTTATCACTTTTCAGTCAGGATGCGTTATTTTACTTCACGCGTTTTTTCTCCTATGTGTATTTAGGGGAAAAATTCCTTCGTAACGAAGGAGCATTCCTTGGTACAAACAGGGATAAAGGGCGGAGGCTGGATAGAACAGGGATAAAATTGAGTGGAAGAAACGGAATGTTATTCCACGAAACCCATCATAGATTTTTAAGATATGCATTATTCTCAACAGTTGGCACTCAACTTGAATGAAAAATTAGAGTATTTTCTATGATCCACGAACAAGATCTTAGAAAATATACCTATTCTTTGAAGTTTTCTTTCAGTACTTCTCTTGATATCCTATCGAAGACATCTTATCCAATGTAGCCTTATTATCTAAAAATTCAGAACAGTATGGCAATTGCTTAAAACTCTCCTTTCCCAATTTTTCCGTATTAATTCAGAAACTAGCGATACGGTGTTCACAATTTTAATGCTCAGATTATTAATTTATTTCGAGATGTTTAAGCTGACAACCATAGCTAGGGGTAAGAAATTTAGCTAACCAGAGATAACGAAATTCTAAGATCATTATGTTGTTATCATAAAGGAATATTGGGCTTAAAAATGGAATAGTGAATTTCATAGATTTCCAAAATTGGAATAGTGAATATCATAGATTTCCAAAACTGGAATAGTGAATTTCATAGATTTCCAAAACTGGAATAGTGAATTTTATAGATTTTCAAAACTGGAATAGTGAATTTCATAGATTTTCAAAACTGAAATAGTGAATTTCATAGATTTTCAAAACTGGAATAGTGAATTTCATAGATTTCCAAAACAGGAGAAAAACTTGGGTAGTCTAATCCGCACAATTTTCATCTGCTAAATTATTGTGCGTTGAGAGCGGTTAGGCAAGATTAGGTTATGTAGTTAGGTTAAGTTCACCTTAACATATATTTTCTAGTAATACAATGACCTCCAACTGCTGCGACTATTACCTGCAGCTACTTAACGTTTTTTGTTGCTGCCTACGGCTCATTTCACTGATAGTGTATATTTTTCTCTATTTTCGTATTGTTTCCTTTTTAACCCCTGCATTTATACGATGATACTTTACGCAAGGTACAATAGGCCTATATGTGAGCCTGGTGTATGTTGATGATTGAATTCTTAGTAAACTTTATGATATTATTTGATTAGTAATCCCTTTACTACACAAGATATATCGGTACTCCCTGTATTCTAACACTCCTGAAAACGTGTTTTTCAACCACCCCGGTAAGCAAGAGTCATCCTCACATCTCTGCAAGCTGATCTTACTCTCTTTTTATTACCTCCGCCTGGGAGGTTATGTTTCGTCCGGTCTGTCACCAAGATAACTCAAAAAGTTATGAACCGATTTGGGCGAAATTTACAGGGATTGCTAGGTATGTTAGGAGGAACAGATAATTAACTTTTAGTGAAGATATGTTCATCCGTTTGTTTGTTTGTCTGCCTCATTTTCTCAATGCCATAGCTCAAAAAGTTATCTATGGATATTGATGAAATTAACATGAATTGTTAGGTATATAACAAAAAGTAAATGACCAAATTTTGGTAATGATCCGTTTGCTTGTTCGTTTGTCACTGTTTTTAATTTTATGCTTGTTAGCACAATAACTCAAAAAATAATGAATGGATCTTTATGAAATTTATAGGGGTTGTTATTAATGTTAAAAGACATAAATGGTTAAATTTTGTTGCAGCTCGGTTTGTTCGTTTGTATGTTTGACTCGTGCCTGTCATAACGTTTGTTAGCAGTATAACTCAAAAAGTTATGAACGGATCTTCAAGGAAATTGCACAAGCTGTTATTACTATTCAACGGCACAAATGATTAGATTTTGGAGTTTATACAAACAAAATTATGGATTTCAGAACCAATTTGAATGTTTTGCTACCGTTGCCTCGCTTGGCGGAGGTATGCGCTCTCAGAGTGCTGTAGTTAATTTTGATTCTGGGTGAGATGAAGCTGTTTAGTGCTAATCTCTGCGCGGTGTCGGCTGATTTTATTCACGCACTTCCGGAGTGCTTGGCCTGCACCTTAATTAAGTGACTGGGGCCCCTTAGCCGGCGTAATAACATTATTTACTACATACTCGTACTTTAGGCGTATATGTTTGTGTTCCTATTGTGTTCTTAGCATAAGTTCTTCTTATTTAGTATAAAAAAGAAACAGATACTCTAACTGCGAATATCAGCTAGTCTCAATTCTCATTAGAAACTATTAGAGCACAGACACTAGGTATTCCCAACTTGGATAGCGCATTATCTTCTCCTAAAAACTACCTTTTCTTCATGCAATATCAAATCAAATAAAGTTCCATGCTTCCTTCCACTTTACAGTTAAATAACGCAATGGCTAGGGACGTTCAAATGCTTCACCAGCGAGAACATTTATATTTAAAATTAAAAAAGAAGACTATACTGAACCAATCTCCCTCAGTTGGCAAATGCCACTTCACCCCTCTATGTCCCTGCAGGGCACGCGCCCCCCTGCTGGACCCACGCTATAAACCGAGCACAAGCTCAATAGCAAGTCTCCCATTTTGATATGAAACCTTGAAAATTTTACGAGTAAAGCTCTCGTCATTTATGAAATGCCGTGCTGTAGTTTTCCTGCAGCCGGCGATAAAAGAAGGTAGAAACTGAGAGTTTTATCATTAGACCTGTGAGATATTCAGGGTTTGAAGATAGCTTATCTCTCCAAGAGTCGCAATACATTACACACTTGTGAAGCTGGTCTGATGGACAATGAGAGCGCACGCTCTAGGCAGCCGTGCGACACTCAGCCTGGCACTTGAATACTGCAGCATAATTATCTTGTGACATGAAACTCGTATTGTCCTGCTCGAAGTGCTTATTGATAAAGTGGCGTGAAGGATTTCACGCATTAGAAGAACTTACTCGCAGAGCTAATGAGTAAAAGGGGTGCAAATCTTTCTAGTTGGAACAACAGTTCTTTAGTTCCGTTCATTGTTAATGAGGTGTCAAGGATTGTTGCCATTTGGCTCAACAGTTATAGAGTTATGGTATTTATTGATAAACTGGGGCTCAAGTTATAATTGCTATAGAATAAAATGGTAAGGTCTGTGAGTATATAAACAGCGATAAAAAGGTTTTTGCGGTTTGCGGGAATTGTGTAGTTTTGTGAGTACACCACAAGGGACACGAAAGATTTTGTTAGTTGATAGGGAAACAGTGATTTTATAACTACATCAAAAAGTTCCAGAATAACTTTTTCTTGCTTGTTTCACCAATTATGTAGACTCTTGGTGTTCACTATTAAAATGTTGTGAAAAATTTTTAGTAGTGACTTACTTCAAACGGCACTGAAGTGAACAGGTTCGTATACGTTTTTCTAGAGTGAAACAATAGTTTTTCTAGTACTGCAAGCTGGCCCAGCTGATAGAGGAAGAAAATATTTAGCATATAATTATGATGTTCAGTGCATGGAGTTACGCATACTTTGGATTCATAGCACATTACGGCAAACAGCAACTTTCGTCAGCATATGAACAGCGTTCAATGTAATTGAACTAAATCAGCGATGAGTATGTTATGCCAGGTTGTATCAGAAATTAAGTCTACAATGACAATGATTCAAAGCGTCCGTAGTGGATCTCAATGCAACGTTCACCGGCTCAATATGAGTGAACATTACAATTATAATTGTGGTATTATAGAGCTTTGAGTACGTTAAAATTTGAATGCATAGAGGAAGTACAACATGAGTAAATAAAAAAATTATGCCAGGTGAAGCTTAGCTTTGCATTAAATAAAAAATATAGAACCCAAGTTTACTATAACTGGATCCCAAGAACAATCCTACAAGACTTTGGTTTTCAGAAACTGACAGTAAATTAATAGTTAACTGTCTAGTTGATGACAGTTACTGTTTCGAATGCATATTTCACGCTAATTATAAAAAAGAACTGAAAATTAATTAAAATGATAGTGCTGGATGCTAGAGGGATAACAGCACCCTTATATTGGTGTTATTTTTTTTCAACATACCTTTGTTCCCGGCCTCTAAAGATAATGAGCAAAATTGGCAAAGCACAAGGCAGCCTTTTTGCCCAGGCAGCGACTGTCCTTACCCTCGCAGTTTCACACGTATACGAGCATCATTAGGACAACGGTCTCGATCAATGAACCCTAAGTCTGTGCAATTGGAAGCTAATAATAATTTGTCAAACACCAAATAAGAAGCTCAAGGTTTTAACGCGTCCAATCCCTGGCGACAGATGCGGTAATAACCGGAATGGAAAAGTCACTGGCCCGTTTCCGTCCCCCCGCTCCTGTAGGACGTGTGATGGTTCCACTTCGATACCTTCAGATAGGCTGCACAGCAGGATCGATGCAAGAACGACCGACAGAAGTTTGTAGCCCACAAAGGCCGCAATCACGGCTTTGCCTTTGTTACAAATGCTCCAAATGCTGCAGTCGCAAAGTATTTTTAAGAGAAAATGGTCCCAAAAATAGGAAATCGTCAGAAATCGATGAACGTTAAGCACTGGTGTACTACGTATAAGAATTTGACATCAGCTTGTCTACAGCATTTTTGTATACGTAGAACATACGTTAAAATGGGTAAATGTGCTTATCAGATAAAACAACTAAACCGCAAACTATGGAAGATAGTAGGGAGAATAAATGGGGATTCACCACAAATGTAGCAGTGAATAGTCAACAACATGTCTAGTAGTCTCATCTGCAATATAATAAAAGAGGAAAAATTTTACCACAAGATAAAGATGCAATATCTGGAATTTGTTCAGCACTCAGAAACGTATATTAAGACATCAAAGACAACATACGGCTGTTGATTTTAGTCGAAGCAGATCGTGAAATGTATAATAGTGAACGCATTCGGTCTGGAGGAGTTTCGTTTTACGTACATAATTTTATGTATGTGTGATAGAGGAGGAAAGTTTTCATAATCAGATGAAGTAGTGGAACTGCCGATTTTTCAAAACAATGAATGTTAAATACTGGTACAACAAATGGAAATTCATTTTTGTTGCAGATACTAGGGGATATTTAATAATTTTCATGATTCGTCGTCACTTGCAATTGCATTACTGACTGTGCTTTTAATTTTTACTGTTATTAGGCACTTCAGTTTCATTTTAAAAAGATTATTGGAAAAATCTCTCCCCATAATACATGAAAACATTCTGAAAACACAACTCAAGCTAAACCACTTACGATAAGGCTAGATACCCTGTAAAATCCACACATATCAAAAGTTGTGGTTATTGTAACACAAATACTTGTTTTTACTCATATGGACAGAAAAGTTAGTCAACAGATCTATAAAAAGTATGATGGCTAACCATTCTGTGCTTGTTCTTATGACCCTTAACTACAAAGCTCATGAACCATAAGCGTCAGCGATATCAAGAACGCTCTGCCGGAATAGCCATTATAGTGGGATTTTGTGGTCCCAGCGTTCTGAAAGGAGGAATAAACTGGCTTGTGTACACTAAGTAAAGGGGCATATTTTCGTGCAATGTCTACGATTGTGTTTTGTTTTCTCGTACACGTTGCCTGGGACCTCTTCTAGCTTTGGTAGGAGAGAGAGAGAGAGATAGGGGAGGGTTGTCAGACAGCTGCATGGGGTAGCATTAATGCTACAACTTTGGTTAGTGAGGAGGGTTGAAACATAATCGTTGTGGTAGCATTAGTGTTACACAGTGCTACAATTGTCGTTAGATAGGAGGGGATTTTTTAGGAAAGTTGTTTTGCTTAGCAGGTTTTTGATATGGAAGAACAAATGAAGTTTTAGAATATTGAGAAAATTGAATTTCAGGCAGTCATTAAGTTTGTTCATCATAGAGCCATGTCCCCCACATGAAATCATCATGATATGGTGCAGAGGCAGTGGATTACAGATGAAGACATGCCTCTCAGCTGAAGATACTAGTTAACTGCACAAAACTCGTTTCATCCATATATAGAAAATCGGTTCTTTTTGCTATTGCAACCAGTAATTTCGTTTCAACAGCCTGCCGAGCTAAAACAGAAGTTGTTTAAACTTACAGGCTCGCTGCAGTCTATAATTAGTAGAACAGTACGAGTGTAGATATTGGCGTGACTCTCGTACGTCATACCTTTATTTATTTTAGTATCCGACAATTCATAGGAGACAGCTCTGACTAATACAGTATATTCCAGAAATGAGTCATAAAAATTATTCGTTCGTAGCCAGATATGTGAAAGTACTGTAGTTGTGAATTTTTCAAAATATGGGAGAGTAATGGTAGTTTGAGTAGTACTAACTGTGAAGATATGGAGATACCCAAAAATATAAATAATGCAGTTTGAACCTTAACAACACGTTTGACCTGACATTTTCTACAACATTTCACTTGCCTTTGCCACCGCCTGACGCCGCTATACTTAGCTTTTAGCTAAGCCTAATAATCTCTGTCGATACTCAAATTTGCAAGAGTCCCTTGGCGGAATTTTTGTTTCTCGCGTACAAGGCCCATCGTCAGCATCAGCCAGACGGTGTTGGGTTACTCCCGTAGCACCTTAGCAAAATATGTCCTATCTTTGCGCTCAAGTGCATCGATTTTATATTTAGATGCAACCTGCGAAAATGTCACAGAATAAAAGCACTGATCTTCAATATTATCTTAACACCCGTATCATGTACTCAAAGTGTGAAACTAAAACGCCTCGTGGCGTAAGACCATCACCCGCGGTAGGGGCAAATTCAACGAAGTTATTTTTGACGGCAAGCTAATTGTAATTTCTCATATGGATGCTGTGCCGAGCAAGGCTAGCACCACGCTGACCACCCCGTGCAGATCTCTTAATAATAATAACATTGGAAAAATGGGAGGCCTCGTGGCGTCAGACGATTTGCCGTGGTGGAGGCAAATTTGCCCGGTGGAGGAAAATTTAACGCGGCCATTTTTTACGGCCAGCTAGCATTAGTTTTTTTGACATGGGTCACATCTAGGTCAACCCACCAAACTCCTTAGAAAAAATTATAAAGATTGCTGAACTCCTTCTACCTGTTTTTGGGTGGACAGACAAATATATATAGAAATATGCTTAAATATACTTAAAACCTTCAAGGAAAACAATATCACCTCTCTCACTTCTTCTTAGCAGTTTGAGAGACTCAGTCTTGATTGGGGTTTTTGTTTCTTTTTTTTTTTATCATGAGTAATCCATTCTACTAATGCTATGCTTTCTTTAGCTGAATCTCTTAGATGAAGTTGAAATTTCACAGTGAGCTGGCGCTTTTTTTTAATTGAAATTAAATTTCAGCCAAATTTCGACGCCTTAGGGTCATCAGTCGATTGGTATCCAGGTTACAGTAAGCCCTAAGCATTTCCGGTGAATTCTTTCGACTGAATTATATTTTCTTAGTGCTGCTCAACGTTCGCTCAATTCCAAGCTGATATTCGCGCCGTATCTTGCAAGGGGGATATTTTACCCTTGCAATACTCATGCCTGCACAACTTGCGTTTCATTAATGGAAGATCAGGCCTGCAGGGATGAGACCTATTTTACAGCAAAACCCATACTAGGAATTCGAACAATAAAAAGCTGTATCACAAAATTACTGCCGTCATTTATGACCGCGAGGCCGTCTGGCGTTATTTACTGGGATAGGTTAGGCAAGAAGAGCTGCGTTAGGTCAAGCTAAAATGAGTTATGATAGCGTAGCTTAGGATTGCTGCATTTTACAAAGTTAGAACGTTAACTAATCGTGGAATTTTCGCGGGTCAACCACGGGTAAAGTTAGCGTATACAATATAATTATAATATTAGGGTAGACAGACATTATTCAGTTAGAAAAAGTTCTTCAGTGTTAAGTGACGGGCGTTATCTTAGACGGGGTGCGTTACGTTAGATAAGATGCATTGGTTTAACTCGGGTAAATTGCAATAGCGTCGCGTGGTCTCGCTTATTTTGGAAGATATAGATTTTATTCAACCGTAGAATTTCCACGGGTCCCGCTAGTTAACATAATTTTGCTTCTTCGAGCACCTGTAACACGATTCGAAGAGGCAGCCACCGTTCCTGACTTCTTGTCTACATTTCCCGACAAGGGAAGTCGAGTGGACTTGGATTAGACCGACTCTGACCACCCAATCAAATGCATCCATTATTTCCCTTAGCCCATTAACTGAGTAATTCGAGCTTACTCGTTCAGAAGTTATTCAGTAGTTGGAGGTAATTCGTACCAAATTCAGATTATTTTGAGAAAAGTTGTTACGTTTTTCAAGGAATTAAAGTGTATTGATAAGACTATTCACCACTCTAATTTCGAGCAGTGTTTCTGAAACTGGATCTATTTTCATATTTAGGCCACTACAAGAGCAATATAGTAAGATGTAAGCCGTTTCGGTAAATTAAAAAATAAGGAACATAACTGCAGCGATTTCATCCACTGTACGTAAACTTTAAAAATCCTGCCGGCAGCACAACAGTTTTTAGAAAATTGTTTGGATCATATTTTGGGGTAGAATACTAACAGGTAAGAAGCATAGGTGCAGAAAGGCCGATACTATTTTTACATCAATTAAACGGTTTTAGAGAGATTAATGTATAATTCATTACAGAAAAAAGGTTAATTTGATATTAACTTCAATAGAGCTGTGAAGGTTATCAGAGTTCAGTGAAGTGTTGCTAATTGCTAAAAATAAAATTTTGCTGTGTTTATTTTTATAATCTTAGCTATGTTGGCCGAAGTTAAATAAATAGTGGGAAATACATAAATTAATTTCTTAGGTGTATGACAAATGTTTCTAGGTAACAAATATGACGAATTTCAATATCTGTTCTTCAAAGTGTCTTGAGTATAGCGTAACAGTGAAGACACTTGATGAATGATGAATAACGATCCAATATCTACTTTCCAAGGCGTCTTGAAATGGTGTAACAGAGAAGACACTGCTTGCATAATGTATAACGGTCCAATGCTCACTTGCCAAAGTGTCTTGAGATCAACGGAAGGATGCATTCTGCGGGTTCGCTTCCCAAATTTTCAGAATGGTGTTCCAAGACTAGGAACTCCCGAAATTCTGAATAACCAACTGCGAATAAAACATGGAAAACGAGAGCTTACGAGTTCTGAACCTGGCCGTAATTCCCTGGAGAAATCTGCGGCGCTTTCTTAGCTTCCGCAAGGATTCAATAGCGAGCCTTTTGTAACTGTAGACTTTGTTGGAAGTGTAACTTGCAGTCTATATCGTTTCTGGGTGTCTCAAAGTTAACGCTTCATCATGGGCTGCATTTTACTATGCAACGCCGGGACTGGCCTTCCTGTGTGACGTCAAAATTGTGCTACTTCCTTAGCTTCTAATAGGTTAACACTGACCTCCCACTGGCGTAAATTTACTAACCAATAGTAAATGTTGACCAATATTTTAGCTTTAAGAATATTACTTATAAGAATGAATACCACATGGTGTTCCATCCCTTATTTGTTGGGCACTGCATCCATATGAGAAAATAAACTATATTTCTTTCTTTCACTGTAGTGTTCAACAGAGACCACCGAGAATGAGACATGTTTGAAGCGCGTAACTTATGTGAACGTCATGGCCGGCTTTTGATTGAGACGTGTCTCACTCACTCACTCACTCACTCCGGTGGTCTCGGGTCTAGGAGACCCATTGCCGCTGTAACCACGTTTCTCCAGACGTCCAGCTCCGACGCCAGTCGCATCCAGTCGTCGCGTCCAGTGACAAGCTGCGTGTCTCTCTTCACACCGTCAACCCAACGATTCCTCGGTCGGCCAACTGGTCTCCTTNCTTCCTTGCTACGTGTCCAGCCCACTGCAATCTTCGGGACTTTACCGTGCTCTGAATCAAAGGTACGCCTGTAATCTGCCTGAGTTCTCGGTTGTGACGCCTCCTCCAGCCCCCCGTCTCCTGATCATACACAGGTCCGCAACTAGAGCGCAGAATTCCGTTTTCAAAAACCCAAAATTAATCATGAAGGCTTGGTCACGGCTGCTGTGATATCACTATAGCGGTCAGTAAAGAGATCCAACGTTGGCCATCAAGACATGGTGGCGGAAGTTGATGTCACCACTCGTGCCCTGTAGCAACACTACAAAATATCAATAAACTGGAACGCCTCGTGCCGTAAGACCATCATCTGGGAAATAAAGACAAATAATTCAACGCTGTCATTTTCGATGGTTAGCTAACTCTAGTTTTTTGGGCATTTTCACATCTCAGTCAACCCACCTGACTGCCTGCCTGAAAAGATTGTGATGGTGGCTCAACTGTTTCTGCCTCTTTTTGGGTGGACAGACAAATAGACATAGACATTGTCACTCCTTTCNTCAACGCTGTCATTTTTGATGGTCAGCTAACTCTAGTTTTTTGGGCATTTTCACATCTCAGTCAACCCACCTGACTGCCTGCCTGAAAAGATTGTGATGGTGGCTCAACTGTTTCTGCCTCTTTTTGGGTGGACAGACAAATAGGCATAGACATTGTCACTCCTCTCGTTTCGCTCGTGGGTAATAATAAATACTGGCTGATGCAAGAGTGGTAATGTTCAGTTATGGTTAACTTTCTTTAGTCGGATATTATCATCGTGTCAAGTGGAACAGATGAGCCACTGATTTGAAAGAAAAGTCTGATAATGGAAGTTATTGCAGATACAACTCATAGTGTATTACAGTAACATTATGAACTGAACACCCTTGGCTCCGAAAAATATATTCTAAATTTCGTTTTTCTTCCTTTCTGGCAGCCATCAACAGGCGGCTGCACATATATATAATTAAATATATTCATCGGGAGCACACCTTTAGCAAATGTCGAAAGAGAGAGACAATGAATTAGGTAGCTCTGGAAAAGGTATGTATTCACGATAGACCTTTGGTCCCTAAACGTAAAACTCCGCTTTTGAACGTGCTAGTGTATCCTTTTATACAGCAGAAAAGTACAGAAAACGTAAAATTCACTCCAAAAATGAAGGGATGCTTGAAATAATTACAATCTGGTGAAACTTGTTAAGCTAGCAGACGCACTCACGAATATTTTACTAAGTCTTTAGATAGACCCAAGCCAACAAGCATTTGGATACTCAGCAGTGCATATGAAGGCAGACAGCTCGCACAATGAACCCATCTTATCATTTGCAAAATAATAGTGATAGCTTCTATATTGAGAAGAACATTATAGTAATAGGTTCATAACTATGCCTACCCATTCATACCAAGCTACGTTGTTCCACTAGTCATGGGGCCCAGACAGATAGGGTGCATGGGCCACACGAACAAAATGATGCGAGGATGTGCAGCTCGCATGCCGTTCATCCTCCCGTATCTATGCTACCGAGTTTAAAATTATTTCAACAAGACCAGTGAGCTGCCCGGCTTCTCTTCCAATTGTTCGTGCGAATACATATGTCGCCTCGGCATAAAAGGAGGCCCCGCCCGTGGAGAAAGCAGAGCAGTTTTAATTTGTATCATTCCAGGGTTAATAGACTAAGCGTAATAAGCAGTACAAAATACTTACCAAATTTTTGTAGAGTGAGGTCATTGAGCTGGTCAGCTTTTCAATAAACTGAAAATTGTGCATTAGGAAGGTCACTTTAACCTTATCTAGGAGGAGGAAAACGACAGTTTTTCCAATAAATACGTGCTTTATGAACGCTAGTTCCAAATAAGGTTACGAAGTTAACCCTTTAATGCATAATTTTATCTTCAAATCTTGTAAGAATAATATTATTCGGTACGCTTTACCTTCAGTCTGGTTTCTTTATCTGGCTATATCAGTGGCTTGCCGTTTGGATGGGATGCAGGCACGACTGGTACATATATGTTGTCAGTTCGAGTTTGAAGTTGGTAGAGTCAATGGGTAATTCACAGTGATTAATTGCATAAATTGGGTTTTGCTACGGCCTTCCGAAATTAAACAACAACGGTTCTGAACAGATGTGCGTAATCAAGTTTTGTTTTAGAGTCGGGTGCAGTACGACTTGTACTTAACAAGCTTCAACAGACTTATGGAGACAATATGACAGCTGGTTTGAGGCGCGATCAACGTGCCGAGGCACAACTGATGATGAGCCTCGCAGCGGAAGACTTTCAACAGCTGGAACTGCTGAAAAAGTAAAAAAAAAAATGCTAGGGTCTCATGCATTTTGATCGGCAATTGACAATCCAAATGAAAGAGAAAAAGCTGAATATTTCACACATATCAGAGTTTGATCAATGAATTGGGATTAGGAAAATCTTTGAGAGGATGGTTCAGCAAAACCTTTTGCAGGATCCAAACTGAAAAGATGGAGGAAACGAGTCTTGGCTCTTCAAAAATAGATTGAAGATGATCATTTCTGGAACAAGTTGTTCCTGGTGACGCGCTTTATATCAGGATCTGAAACCAAGAGTGCATCCTTACACGGCCATGGTTGCATACTTTTCATACGCAGTAGAAAAAATCAGATTCACGAAACAAATCGCTCTAGACAACCTAGCTGACTTTTCTACCGACTTTAAACTCGCACTCTCAGTGTATTAGATATCGACCTGCATCCCACCCAAACGGCAAGCCTTCAGTGTTACCGGACTGAACGCACAAGCTCGCAGCTTTATGTACACACATCGTATATCTCTAGTTAAAGAATTTTCTATTAGAATTGAATATTTTCAACTTCCTCAACGCGCAATGAACCAGAGAATTTAAAACAGCTGACACATCGTATTTGTCACCTTACATTGTAGGAAGAAAAGTCAGCCTTAGATGTTAAGCATAAATTTTCTCTCCTTGCTACACTTATCAAACCTACTATCATGTTTTAAGCGTGCCGGGAATAGGAAGAATTCCAACATAGTACTCTGTAAAATTTCGTTTTCTTCGGAATGCCTCCAACTTGTCCTACTGTCGATGGGATGACGTTAATTCGAAGATAACAGTCGGATGGCGCCAGATGCTGTCAATGTGGAGACTGCAGTGTAAGGGAGAGGCAGGCCGGCAGCATTGCATTCTTATGCTGCAGTGGGGTAATTAGTATCGTGATGCAAGGCCACTCGATATCATCCTTATTAGAGCCTATTACTGTCAAAGTTTATTATGGGAGCAAGGTGCTGCTGAGCCGCGCCTTATAAGCTACTGCATTAGAGAGGTAATTATGGAGGGATGACACGCTACCCAGCTGCCAATTAGCGATTAGAGAACGCAGCGATACCGAGCTGCCTAGGCGGGGCCGTAGGAACGAAAGGCAGAAAATGAAGTAGAAAACGGTACCCCATCGCGAGCATAGAAAACGACGGGCTATGGCGAGTAAAGAAAACGGTGGGCCATGGCGAATATAGAGAAGGCAGTGTCTTGTGTGTATAAAAAAGGTGAATATTGACAACTCCATTAAATCACAAAATTTATAAATTTTTATATTTCAAAGGAAAACCTGTTCCCAAATATCAGTGATTTGATTTCCTGTATCGCTATATGCAGCACTTAGTAGAATGTAGGTTGCGTAGTGTGGTACTTAATGTTAATTCTTTAGTTTTTGAACTGATGTGACAATGCATTAACTAATTCATACTAGGCCTTTCCGTGAACCTATTGCTGTTATAAGTTTTTTTGTGTAGCTTTTCCACAGAATGTAGGTTGTGCGGTATGAAAACTCTAGAAATCCGTAACTTTACCGATAACCCATATTATTATCATGTGTTGAACTAGGCCTGGTTAACTAATCTCGTACAGTAATACTTTCAATTGACGAAATCCTTGCAATTGAGAAAAATTAAATGATTTTTATTTGATTCGTCAGCTATAGTTATGAGAACTTTCTAGCCGTGGGAGGGTTGAAGTTGGCCCATGTTAATGTTTCTGTACAAATGTGGTTTGCAACGCCGGAGAAAAGTACACGTAAAACGTTATTTACTTGTAGGATGTTCTGAATTCATAATTATGTCATGGTAAGAATGATAATATGTAGTCACTGAAACTTATGGAAATTCCACATGAGAGAAGCAATGTTCTTCTGTGATAATATCTCAGACCAGTATCATCCTAATTTTCCTCTATCTAATACTAAGGGAACCTGTGGAAATTCTTCAGAACCAATGTATAATTGTTCCTCAATTTTGATGCCCTCGGATCCGTATCATGCATACGAAGGTTGAAAAGTGTTCCCAGTCAGGCAGTGAATATTCTTCCTAAGACCTGCGAACAGTAGCAGCCCAAATTAGAATCTGACTCCATCTGCTATTGATCTCTTCTCAGGTCGTATCAAGGATACGTCAGGGAAGCCCTAATTTTCCCCCTACCTAATACTAACCAACTAACTAACTAACTAACTAACGGAGGGACAAGCATCTACTGTATATTATAATTTTGCTTGAGGCTCCTTCCATCTGTCCATACGTCCCTGTTCTGTCGGTTACGCTTTTCACTATTAGCTAGGGACAAATTTAACTTGCCAGAAGTTCTGCTTTTCTCTGGGAGGAAGCTCAATAATATGTCTTCTTTTCGTATGCTCTTGAAGAACTTTTCAAGTAGTTTCAAAGCAAAGACCTGAAGTTCCTTTTGCACGTATCATACCTTTATACCGTACCGATTTTCATATCTTGAAATATTCACGTTGCTGAGGTCGCATAGGTAACGATCCAAACATGGGAAAATTCGTATCCAGACTACGGTGCAGGAGGCTGCTCTGATTTTCTTCTTTCAAAAGTATTTTTAAAGTAGAAGCGCGATGCTTAAAGCAATCCCGTGAGCTGACAGAAAAAATGATTTCGGCGACTTGAATAAATTATTGAAAAAAAGGGCTGAGTCAGTCGTATTTTTATTTTGCGGGAAAGCTACTGCTCATGTAACGTACAAAGTAGTCACGGGTCCCGATATTGAATTAAAATCATCGATGAGAAAAACGAAAATGTTAAAAATATGAAAGCCTAAATAATAATATCTTCAGACGATGAGAAATAAAGGTTAGTGAAGGCGTGTAACTACAGAAGAAAACAAATCAGTTGTTACAGTCTATTGGTTTTTATGCTGTCTTTATGTCTAGCTATGTCAAGAAATACTAGGGCGAGAACTTCGCTGGTAGAACATCTGCGAGGTGCACCGGTGCTATAGTGTCTGGCATACACGGCTGCGGTCGGCCTCCTGCGTACAAGTCGGAATGCGGAAGCGCTTCACGTTCTTGGAATACATGTTTTTGTGCGGGTGACAACGGCTGAATCTATAAAGGCACATCGATTCGAAATCGGTACACTTGCGAATAAAACTCAATAGAAATTCACAGAGAAATTCGAAACTGAGCAAGTAGCCCTCGTTGTTGCGGAATAGCTGCCGCGACTCGGAGTTTAAACAGTTTTTACATAAAATAATATTAAATAAGCTGAAATTGCATAAACAACAGCGTAATGGGAAGGATAGGGAGAAACGTTTCCATGTTTAGAGGTAAAAGGTTAGACGGAGTTCGTAAGGCTTAAGAGACAGGCGCTGTATATTGGGCAGGTTAGGCTGAACTGTATTAAGCCCGAATTAAAGTGAGTTATAGTTGCGTAGGTTAGGATTGCTTCATTTTACAAAGTGAGAACATTAACCAACCGTGGAATTTGCACGGGTCCCACTAGTAATTATAATATAGACTTCTTTTCTAATTTCTCAACAACTCTAAAATTCTTTATTTCAAGGCGTGATAAAGTCAATAAAAAGTCATTTACCTCCATGAATTAAAATTTATATGCTACGTTTCAACGCACAAGCGTCATCATCA
>LQNS02278171.1:25868888-25891530 GCA_001587735.2 Parhyale hawaiensis | reverse complement strand
TTTCTTTGTTTGTTTCAGCCTGATGATGACGCTTGTGCGTTGAAACGTAGCATATAAATTTTAATTCATGGAGGTAAATGACTTTTTATTGACTTTATCACGCCTTGAAATAAAGTATAATATAGACTTAGAGTGCCCGCGCTGTCAAAAATGACAGCGAAGTATTTCTAATGACCCTTCTTCATTTATCATACTTTCGTTAATACAATTGCTAACTTAAAAGTACATGGAGATGAGCGCTTACCGCTTCACAACTGCTGAGCATCGAAAATCTTATTTTTCTCTCTCTGATATAGAGAAATATTAATAAGTTGCAATATTGGCCAGTCAGAATTCATATTTGCTAAGAGTATTACGAATATCTTCTGAGTTGTAAGTTTTACTGTCCAAGCTTTCCAACAACTATACATTGATCGTCGTCAAGGGAACGATATTTAGAAACGTTAGAGCTATCAATACTGCCTAAGTATCCTATATACAAAAATAACTTAAGAAGTGATTTTACTCAAATTTCTTTTTACTTTTGTATATATGATACCTAGGCAGTACTGATAGCTCTAACGTTTTTAAATTTCGTTCCCCTGACGACGACCAACGTATAACGTTCGAAAGCTTGGGCAGTAAAACTTACAACTCAGAAGATATTCTTAATACTCCTTGCAAAGAGAGAAATATTAATCCTTTTTGCAGGCCGATCAGCAACACTCAAATAGTAGTTTCCCTTTGGTAACATGGATACGACAGGATATCATATACACACAATGGTTTTTGCTTAGCGAAAGCTGTTCCATCGACTATTGTATTAAGGTTGGAAGAATAACTGATGTCTTCAGTGCTTCGATTTCAACTTCAGCAATGCAATAAGTACACGTTCAAATATAAGGTCGTCCTATATACTTTGCCATAGATTCGATATATGGAGAAGGTTATACTCGTAGAAATCAGTCTCCATGGCAGCGCTAAGAGAAGCTTTCGGTATCTTCATTGTTTGAATTTTAACTGTCGCTGATTAATACGTTTGCCTTTAACTGCAACCTGGTCTATTTTCTGCTAATCAGTTTTCATTGAAGCTTGACAGAATGACAACAGCCTCCAACCTGGGCTCATATTCGCCGATTTTTTTTTTTGTTGAAGCGTAACAGAAAATGGATAAATTAACAAACAAACAAACAAACAAACATAAATACACATTGTGCTTTATTATATCATAGATTTTCAGCTTTTGTTACCTTTAACCTGGTGCTGACACTTTAGACAATGATCTTGTAGCCATGCAACCTTGGCTGACTAAAGTGCAACTGACGTGCTGTCAATTATCCCTTTAATGAGCCATCATTTAGTTTGGGACCTTGACAAAAGTGCCAGACTCTTGGAGAAAGTAACAATGGAAACTGATATTCAATTAAAGCTTGTCAATGTAGTGTAGGTTTCATAAGTTTTTAACATTGGTTATATAACGGAATACGACAGTACTCCATTTACACTAAGAATAGCAATAGCAAGATGTATTTACTGTTAATGAACGTCAGATATGGTGATTATAAGGTTGATTGCAATCGATAAGTTTTCTCAGAAAACCTTAGCGCTGTAGTGAATGCCTTGGGAGATCAAATCAACGGAAAGACATGAAGTTGTTTAACAAAATAAAAGTTTTCTTTTCCCGGAGCGTTTTGAAATGTGTACTATGTAACTTCCACTCATAGCATCATACAGACGTGAGTGAATAGTAGTTACTTTATTGTGTTTACTTATTTTAGGAGTTTTTAGACTAGGTCTATACGTGACCTCATGCTCGCGAACCATACTGACAGTACATAATTTATAAATTTCCTTTATGTGAACAAAAGTGTCGCCATAAAAAAAAAACGTTAACGTTTCGGGATTAATTTACCAAATTCAAACCTTAAAATCAAAGATGTAAACGTCTAAAACTAGTTATTTATTTCTATGCACTATCAGGAGACCGAAATGTTATCGGGGGAGGTGTAAAAGGCGAATGATCGGGGTAAGCTTCGGAGGTCTTAATGTCAGTGTTTGTACAGTCGGGCATTTTGGAAACAGCAATGGTGGAGGGAATGTACAGTTTAAGGAAAAACGTCAGTTGTGGATTGGAGTGAGAAGTACAGTTGTAGTCCTTGTGTTGAGGCAAGGTTCAGTTTTATGTATGTTCTTGCCCCCTAAGTTAACGCAATACGTTACTACTGCAGTGAAGGAAATACTTCTCATTCTCATAGATTAACCTTCCTACCTCCGAAGTCAGCTGAATACATAACTACTGCAGTGAAAAATTCCTTCTCATCTCCATTGATAATTCTTTCTTTCTAACATCCTCCAAGTCAGTTGCATGCTACTTTAGTCGTGTGGAGAAATCCTTATCAATCCAATAGTGTAAATAACTCTCCCTGAACTCAGCACAATCCACGGCTTTTCCGCTTGGTCAATTTGTTCTGCGTTTTGCTTGACTGTCTAAGTTTTCTTTTCCTCTCCTGTTGACCAGAGAGGTTTAATCCTTTGTGTGGCTCCTTTGTCTTTGTTTGAGGATCTTTGTATAGGAATCCTGGCGACACCACCGCTACAATGGTCGTGGCAACTTGGGGGAAAAAGTTTTAGGTTTGGGGAAAAGCCTTGCAGGTTTGTGGCGGAGGCCACGTCTAAAGAAGTTCACAAGTAAACAATACAAAACTCCCTAGAAATTTTAGGCCTTAATTTCAAAAGTGCCATCGGCAAGAGCTTCTCTAAATTACCGTGCTTTAATAATGATTTTTTTTTGTGATCGCTGAGAAGACAAGGAAAATTTCAGTTATATTTTAGAAATGTCAAGGGCAAGGGCTTTTAGAACTTATGGATCACTACAGGAAAAATAGATATTCTGTGCGTTAATTTAAAAAAAAGTCATCAAAGGGAGATTCTAGAACTTACTGAGATTGATCAATGGTATTTTTCATGCTAAAAAGATAATGGAAATTTCAAGCTATTATTTCAACACGGCCGTTGGAAAGAGTTTCTAGAAGTGATTTTATTCTTATTTAGTTTGTGCATGCCAGTAACTTGCGTTGACAAGGGAAATTCAGGGTTAAATTCAAGAACCTTTTTCGTTCATCTTTAAGAATTTCTGTACAGCATAGATAATTTTAATAGAGCCTTTTCGTTTTCACGATGAAAACATGAACTGAAACAAAGCTTATTATTTTAATGAAAACTAAATACACGTAAGAACGGAGTTTGTGATGCAAGCGTGAATTATCACAAAAATGTAGAAACTTTGGAGTATCTTCACTGGAGAATGAAAAGAAGTTATGAACAACGATGAAAAAAATAAAGATACAAACTCTTGAATTTTTGAGTCGCTGCATGTTCAAGAAAATAGCGCATAATAATTCTCGTTTATTTTAAAATAAAAAAGGAATCGTTCGATTGTTTATATTATTCAACACATGGCAGCATACTAAAGAAACTTTCGTATTTAACAACTATTTTTTATTTAAATCTTGAATTATGACATTATCAGTAAGAAGTAGGTCTATTTTAGCAGACCTATCGTAAACTTGCTGTACTTCAACTAACTTCTGCAAGTAGTAATAAAGCTATCCATTTCGGTGTGAATAATTTGCTTGTGTAATATTTCTTTTCAATATATTTCAAGAAAAATATCAGACGTGAGCGTCTGTGGCGACTGGCGACCCCGATAAATCTGGAAAAAATATGGAGGCCGAAAAATTTCGTTCCCTTTCCAATGTTGTCTCTGGGGCAGCAAGTGACAGTAGGTGCCCACCGTTTGAAAATACCTCTTAGGGGTCAAAATAACCCATCAAATATAATGAATTTGAAAATTTAAATGAAAATCGTACAGTAGAACGTGCTAGTTCACGCGAGATGCGTTTCAATAAAGCAGGAGGAACTGCACGAAAGCGTGAACTGGCATCATACTTAGATTTACAAGTAACCCAAGGAAATCAATAAGAAGACTGTCTTAACTCATACCGAGTGGACGCTTAAAAACAACTACATGCTGCTGTAAGTCAAATATTACTATAAAATTTACACATTAGGGTAAAATAAAAGTGAATGTAAAAAAATATAAAATATATTAACTGGTGAGGCATGGATAGATTCACTGTCATGATATAGCTGTTGCTATCTCCATAACTTTCTTTCCTTCGTCACATATATAGTTTAGCACTTCTCGCTTAGATTTCAAGCTTATTGTTCGAAACCGTTTTCTTCCTCTAAACGGGTTTTTAATTTGAGGGGTATAGCAGGTACTTTTATAGTTGTTATATTATATTAGAATTCTAGGTCCAATGTAGACGTTTCTACGGTGCGGAACTGGAAGTCCATCGTGAACTAACATCTCTCGTGACTTAAAACAATAGCGTGGACTCCCACCCGCGTGATGTAACCTCCCGTGTACTAGCATTTTCTACCGTAATGCTATTGGGCTGGATATTGAAAAATATCACAGAAATATATATATATAAATTATATATATATACAGTATATATGTACATAGAGCGAAATATTGTATTAAAAAAAAAAACTTCTATCTAGTAACCCCTCAATAACGGGATTGTGAGAATGACACGCTCGTATTCTATTAGATAGTTTTATTTGTTGGAAAACGAATACCAGATTTGAAATTATCGTACCCAATGCTAAAATTTTCATACTAATGTTATGCAGAAGAGATAAAAACTTCTGTTTCGGACTAAGTTCAGCGTAAATTGTATTCTGTAAGTCAACGGTAAAAACTTCCATTTTGAAGTAAGTTTAGCTTCTACTCGTATTTTGCAGAGCCTAAGATTAAAATCTGCCATTTTGAAGCAATATTAGCATCTATAATACGTGTATTTTCCAAGTCCCAGAAAAACCTGCCATTTTGAAGTAATTTTATCGTCGTTTTCCAAGAGAAAGTACATCAAATTAAAAATTCAAGCTCTCCGTAATTCTTGCCACTAAGTAGCCCTTAATATTCCCAAAGCCGATGTTAAATATGGTGCCCTTGGCTCCGAGAACTGGTCGAGGGATCCAGGCACCATCTTGCCATAAAGCCTAGACTGGAATAAAGAAATTTACAGTAAGTTACTGCAATGTTTAGCAACGACCCAGGGACTGCAACAATTGCTTTCTGGAATTAACGGGTTGCCTCTTAGTACAGTTTAGTATAAAGACTTGGAGCTCTTCGCCGTTTGTCTGCGAAACCGTGGCGCCAGCAAAAGTCTTAATATATCTTTGTAGAAAATACTACATAGCTATCGTAAAGACAACGTTGCAGTCTTTCCTTATGATACCTATAGCGCATTATTAAAATATTGTTAATTGTGTTATGTACAATAAACGATATTTTCTTTACTTATCTGGAAAACAACAATAATAATAATATGTATGCTGTATTTATTTATAGTTAATAATACTACTACTACTACTTCTTGTTAACTTTTATCGATTGAAGCCAACACTTGAAATCCTGCTCGTGGAAAATATGTTAATTAAAAATATTATCTTAAATTAAGTGTATTATAAGCTCATAGAAAATTCATACTAGCTATTGTAAGTCATAGGTGTTTAAACAAGAAACAAAAAAAAACTAAAAATCTATTGTACTGGACAAAGCGAGTCTGCATCACTTCCACAATCTCTTAGGTCTTACTAACCTCAACTAGCTCTGCTCACTCAAGCAGTAGCAGGCTGTTAGAGTGCTGTGCTTGCAAGCGCTGTTTTCTAGGATCGCCTCCATGCCAAGCAAGTGAATTCTAGCTATGCTTCATTTGCGGGGTCAGTAAATCTGCTTTTTACACTTTATTGCGGGGGTATTGACCCTCACCCTCGCAGTAGTCACATGAGTCTGCAGTCTCTGACGCCTTAGCTCTGGCACTTTGTGAACGGCTGCAGCCGTGCAGTCTACAGGGCTTTAAAGAGTACCTAGCTGCGTCAAGAGATAGTATATGTATGTGGATGTCCCAGCTTGGATGTGCGCTCAAATTGACTTAACCTGTACCATTTTAGATGTCCTATGGCTCTCAAGCAGGTTAGGACACACTCGCCATTTTTATGTTTTCTGTCTTTCAAGTAGCTTTCATATTTCCCACTCTTTCCATGGCTCATATCGTGCTACTAGGATGCTGTACTCTCTCCATTTTGCATTTATCGAATCTCTCAACAATCTCTCAAAACTTCCATACTGCCTTTGTACCAATCTTTCATGGTATCAATCTCATCACGTTTAAAGTCGTACATGTCAAAGGCTCTCTCAAGGCAAATATCTCTCAATGAGCTCTCATCACTCCGATTATCTCTCATCGCAAGTATCTTTCATCGAACGCCCATCACTTTCAAACTCTTTCATGTAAGTATCTTTCAAGGAATTCTCAGCACTCCCACTATCTTTCATGGTCAGTCTCCTTCAACGAACCCTCGTTACTCCTACTCTATTGCATGTATCTTTCATTGAACTTACATCAGTCCCTCTATCTTTCATGGTAAGCATTCTTCAACGAACCCTCACCACTTCCATTATCTTTCATGGTAAGCATTCTTCAACGAACCCTCACTACTTCCACTTTCTTTCATGGTGAGCATTCTTCAACGAACCCTGATCACTCTCACTATCTTTCATGGCTAGTAAGTTTCAATGAAATCCCATCACTCTCACCCCACCAGCTCTCATGCTCTATATAAGGTACAACATCTCACACCACTACCATTATTTTCTCTGCAGCAACCAACTCATGTCTGTCTGCAGAAGCGCTCCCACCGACACCCGTTGAGCTCGCGTCCATATCTCAATGAAGCATCGCTGATCAATGGGCTGGCATAATAATCATTCAGTCTATTGAATACATGCGCTAGTGCATTGTTGACGCATCTATTGTAGCTGCCACAGCGCTTCGCTTTATGTAAAGGCAGCCCCGCATTGTTTGGAAAGCAGATATTAGAAACAGTACAGTGTTAGGAACTGAAGGAAATCAACGCCTAGAAATCGTACCGTTTTCAAATAATGACCATTAGTGTTCATGGAGCACACTCGTAAACCGATAATAAAAAATTCTATGCAATGAACGAGAGAAGCAAGCGTCATCAATGATCATTAGCATGCATAGAACAGATTTATTAACAGAAATTGTGTACGACGAAAGAGGATGTAAGCATTTAGAAGCTGGATCCACTGCTGTGAAATACATCAGGTTGCTTTTAAGTAACTATTGGTATAGATAATTCAACTTCTAAACAGGCAATGGAAATTGTATACAGAGATAAGAAGTAAATATGTGTCAACCGTAAAGAAAGAAGTTGAGTTGTTCTCACATTAAAGCTGTGTCCTGGATCGATGACCAGCGCAGTATTCTTTTCATAAGAAGATTACATACATGTCTGTTGTCCAGCACTGATTCCACTTCTCTCGGTCCAGCGGTCTAACACTGTGCCTACTCTCATCTTATCTGTATACCTGGAGTCTCCATGGCCCAGCAGTCCAGCGACTCTTTGCCTCTTCGTAGTCCAGCAGTTTAGCGCCGCTTTCACTTCTCGTTGTCCAGCTATCCAGCACCGTTTTCACTCTCTGAGGTCCAGCAGTCCAGCACAGCTCTCACTATAGCCCCGGTCGCACGTTAATGGCTCGGGATATTTTGCTGGGCAATTCTTCCAGAAAGAAACCGCAGCGGCGGCCGCCGTGTACCTTATGAATGGCAACATTAATTTCTCTTTAGGCCACGCCAGACCAGCCACTCTAAAGAAACAGCGTTTTGCTCCTATTTATATTCCCTTCATCTCCGTATTTCTTCGCCCACGGCCTAACGTTTTTCCACCAACAGTATGTACGGCCTAAAATATATAAATTTCCTTTATATTCATTATCTTTCCTTTTTTTTCTAACTCACAGGTTGACGTTCTTTCCACCAACAATATATACTGCCCAAATATATAAATTTCTTTTATATTTATGTTCTTTCCTTTTCTTATTTGTAGCTCGCAGGTTGACGTTTTTCCACCGACAATATATAATGCATTGCATAAAAATACATAATTTATTTTATATTTATATCATTTTATTTTCGTATTTCTTTGCTATATCGGCTTTGCATTTTTCCCACAACAATAAATGGACCCGGTCCAAAGCATGTGAACTCTTTCTATTCCTATACATATTTTATCCATTGTTGCATGTTTGGCCTGACAGCTAGGTATATTTCTTCCGTAGACACTATGTACAGTTTAGGACACGAAACATATAAACTTTTTCTAAGTTTATAGTTCTTATAATGTCGTACGTATTTTTTGCTGGCTTAGAACTTTGTTCTTTTCCTTTTTTACCAGCAGCAGTTTCTATTACACAGCATATTTCAGTTTGTTCTATTTTTTTATCTTCCGCGTATTTTTGTGTTTACAGCTTGACACTTTTATATATATATATATAAAACGCGTCATGTAAATCTGTTTCTCATAAATTTCCTTCATCGTGGTCAGTAGAGCCTTTGCAGGTTCAAAGGTACAATTGTGGTATATTTTAGAATCCTGTATCTTCAGAATTGAAAAAAATGAGACAATAAGGCGAAGATAAAAAGTAAAATTACTTGAATAAATTTCAGAAGAAAAGATCTGATACACAAAATTATGCAAATAACTGCTCACGTTATGCCAAACAATGAAAGTTTATAGCCGTTTTTATACTGTCATAATAGTTATTATAATCATATAAGTATCTATTTTTAGCTTGATGCAGCCATTTGCTCTAGCTTCCTTGCATGCCAGGTTTATCGTTTTCTCTTTACGTTTTCTACCAGCCATTACTTTTTCGCTATTTCTTTAGCTGTTAAATGCAGAACTTCTCTTTAACGATTTCAAATATATGCCGGTATATCCTAACTCTGTCGATTTAAAAGTTAGCCGCACAAATTATTTACTTCTGTAGTATGCATGAAAAATCATTTTCATTTTCTAGCACTGCTCTAAGCTGCTCAGCTAGCAATATCTACCGAGAATTATATTTTCTGTATATACGAAAAATATACCTAAGAAATATCTCTTTATCGATGAGTCTATGATGCACAGTGCATGTATCGTGAGCATTCCAATCTATGTCACGTTTCATTACTCGTGAATCTCTCTTTCTTGGTTATTTTCGCTCTGCGCCATTTGGCTCACAAATAATATACAGTGTATATATATGTACATTTTTTATTGATAACAGTTGGTATATACAAATAGAAACCCGTGAAATATCTGTTTATGATTTTTCGCCAGTTGAGTTTTGTACCAAAGCATGGTCATTAGACAATTCTTTTGAAACGCGGAACCAAGAGTGCAGAAGGAAACGTCAGGAATTTTGTTATTCGGCGTCGATCACCTAACCCTTAAATTTAGGGCTTCAATAAACATTTGTGTCAAATTTGCTTCAATTTTGATTGAGTTAAATGGGAATCCAGAACTTTGTATATGCATCAGTAGTCTAGATATTATCTGGAGTCAAATTATCTCGAATATCAGGCACTGTTACTGATTCATTTTTTTCTCGTAATTTCCACATTTGACTGAACCAATAATCTGAAAACTCCTGCTCAAGCTTGTGTGTGTGGGAAGTCCCAAAGTGTTTAGAAAAAACGCAAAGCGATATCTCGAGTTACAACAAATAGAAGTTTATGCAGTACAGGAATGGTAATACCAGAATAGTGAGATACAAAGTTGGAATGCTAGATCACTCCACTGCAATTCCCGCTGAAGTGCCGTTGCTCAACAGAGATGCCAAAGGAAACCCAGCAACTTTAGTCCAGTCATAAAATACTGAAGTAATTTTCCTGACCCCGGAAACTAGACATGCTACTCCTTCTATAAAACTTTGTACTCAAAGTTAGCTGTTGCTCGTTCTAAAGCTGCGTCCAATTAGAGGACGTCGTGAGTTCAATGAAAATCCTTCAAATAGTTGAGCAAGAAATTTACTTGAAGGGAACTTGTGAGACGCAGTCCAGGCCCGTCATTAATGACCCGAACTTCAAAATCGCCACCGAGGCTCGAAGAGTCTGTGGGTATTGGAGGTCGTTGCCCGATAAGGTACTCTGCTGAGGTACCCAAGACTTTGGGGTGTGTCTGGGGGGCAGGGCCTTTACTAGAACGACGCTGTCGGCTTCCGTTTACCGGGTGAGAGACCATATATGGTTACTTTTAGAATGGGTTCTTAGCCGCCAGATAAAAGGACTTATTGCGTCACTACAACTACTATGGGTTATTGCTAGACTTACGCCGAGGCCTCAGAAATTACAGTCTTCTTCCCGATATGTCTGCGCTGGACTCTCTTCTGAACGTCATACACGATTGGCCATGCCGTGTTTTGTAGCTTTATGATTTTTCATTCTCGTGCTGACGTCATCCAGAGAAGTCTATAATGTTGGCAATACTGACGTTAAATGCCACACTTGGGTACCGTGCAGTAGTATCATGCACGAATGTCTCATGGGTTTCCATTGGCCCTAAGACCGCTGTCACGGCAGCGCTCTCTATAACAGCGCGCGTACCAAGCAACATGGCGATGGTTGTTGAGCTGCAATCTGGGAATATTGCCGCCTCATATTGCTCATAAAGGAAGCCTAGTGCTTATTGCCACCAGCGAAGGCGGCTGTTGATTTGTGTAGTTGCCGAATCGACAAGCGAGGTCGGGAACGCGCAGTAGTGAGAGGCTTAGCAATCTTCGCCGCCGCCTGAGGTCATCCGTCAAGCGTCGCCTGTGAGTCTACCAGGCATTTCCTCCCAGAAATGACGCAATGATTAATCTCAAAATGTCGGCGGGCCGAGCGAAGCTAACGGTAATGAGCCTGGTGTTAGGGCGCACTTTGCCAGAAATGATTATTGTGGCAGGAATTGGGCATCGCACGGACATTATTTCTTCTTCCCTGCAATTGCTTGGTTGGTCGCAGGTTACGACTTTACGGAAGAGTATTGCGGGGGGAATCTCTGCACGTATATGTCACTACCTGGACCTATAATGTTGGATAGGGAAGAAATACGATTACTAATAACAACTGTACTACTACGGTATAAACTACGTCTTAATGATTCGTAATGACAATTATAACAATTATAGCAATGTATACTAAGGAATATCTACGTCTTTGTGGACGAATGTTGCGGAGGGAGTGTCTGCAATGCACATCCCGCACATGGACCGAGTTTGAAAATCTATGATGATACTGCATCCCGGAAAAACCACGCTCCTGATAATTACACACACCGACCAGACAGGATTTTATAACAGCTTGTTATAGAGGGACATTTGCGCCTATAGTTCTTCGAAGATTTATACACGTACTAAGAAACTTGGTATTGGAAAATTGCTAATAATAATACTCAAGTACAAGAAACAGGCTCATGCGGAAGTTCGCCAAGCCGCGGATATTTCACTAGCGCACAAGAATTTCATAGAGTAAGTCTGATGTATAAAAAGCACATTCGCATGCAATCAAACCTTCGAATTCATGCAGCTTACTCACGCAACAACGCTTAAGAGAATAACAACTCTCAGGCACGCCATTGCTTCGGGGTCATGAGTCGCAATTTGCTCCCGATGAGTCCTATCCTTTCATCAAAATAGCTCAATTGGAAGAATTTGTCCCTGCATTTCTTGTTCGTTGTTCTTTATTATTTAGGCGGAAGTGAGCAGCGATTGCTCACTGTGCTTTATCTTGCAAGTATATTATTTGGCCTTATCATCCCTGCGAGAGACGTAATATTAGACGAGCTCTATCAACTCATCAAAATAGCTCAATTGCAAGAGTTTCACTTTGCATTTCTTATTCTTTGTCTTACTCTCTGTGCCGCAAGTAGAGAGAATCCTGACTGTTGCTCACCCATAATTTCTACTGGTATAGTACCTGGTCTTATCTGTTATCAGCCTTGTCGGAAGAATAATAAGCAAAAGATTCTCCAATGATTCTACCAAGCATGTAAGTTTAATTTCCAGATATTTCTGTTCAGAGTTAGTTGAGGAGTAACTTAATTATTGTCTTTTGCTAGGTGATAGGGTAACTTTGTTTTCCAGGAAATCGAGTACATTTTGGAAAATAACAGTCATACGCACAAGTCACTGCATTTAGTCGGTCATTTAAATATTGAACGGTAACGTTGTATTGCTTGTTCTTGTAGGAAAAATAATAACACTGACAACATATTAGGGATAGAAAGAGGATTCTGTTCTCGTCTTCACAGTTAATTGGCCATCAGGATATCGTCAATGTTACAAGAAGTAAGTTGAGCTGATAATCTCGTCTTGTTCCTGAATTTTGCAACTAATTCGATATGCGCGTTCATCCGTGATTAGAAGGTAGAGAGCTATTGCCTTATAAGTATATTCCGTATTCTGATATAGAAGATGCCCATTCAAATAAAAAGGAAAAGTGGACTACATACTTGTTCTTCATCTTACAAATAGCAGTTACTTATGATGGAAGAAAGCCTTGCAGGCATATAGAAGGAATGAACTTCTGATTACGAGTACTACCGCCAAAGAAGGTATATTTTTGTCGGGGGTTTGTTTGCCTGTCTGTAAGCATCATAACTTAAAAATTTACTGGCGGATCTTTATGAAACTTACAAGTGCTATTATGAATGTTACGAGAAACAAATTATTAAATTTTCTGATGAACTGTCTGTCTTTCTATCCTTTGGTAGCAACTGACAGATCTTCTTGGAATTAACAGGAACTGTTAGGAATGTCTGGAGGAACATGTGATTAAATTTTGCTGAGGCGCTGTCAGTCCGTTTATCTGTCTACGATTCTGGCTTTTAGCGTTTCGTAACTTGGCAGAGGTCTAGGCTCTGAGAGTGCAGCTCTAGTTTAGTTTTGTACCCTGCAGAACGAGTAGGATCTCAGAGTATGTGAGGTGGGTTCTCTGCATTTTCTCTTAATCGAAAAGATAGGGATGTACTGCCATGGAGGAGGAGGTTGTCCACA
Organism: Parhyale hawaiensis; assembly: GCA_001587735.2. Classification (NCBI taxonomy): domain Eukaryota; kingdom Metazoa; phylum Arthropoda; class Malacostraca; order Amphipoda; family Hyalidae; genus Parhyale; species Parhyale hawaiensis. The sequence continues at coordinate 25,878,596 of LQNS02278171.1, read as the reverse complement.
GAAATGGAAATGAAACTAGCTGCAATGCTGCTGTTGTTCTTAGCTCAAGTTCAGGTAGTGACTTGAAAAATTGCTTGCACGATACCAATAAAATAAACTATATCCAGATTTATCAGTGTTTATTCAATTAAGATCGTTCCATCCAATAGGAAGCAATGCGGTGTATAGTACTCTATTTTGGTCCTGTTTTCTCAACTAATGAAGTACTCCGGCATTCAGAATTTTATCCAACAGGAAGGACAAGAAGGCTTACTCCAACCTTGTTCTTCTCCTCCCGATTAGTTCGGTACTCCAGCATACAGGATCTCATTAGAGCTCCGCAGGGACACAGTGCTCCGTCTCCTAACTAGGAGGCGGCGAGGCTCAAGCAACTTTAGGTAAGTGTTGGCAAAACTCATTTAGAGATAGTTTAGGAGGAGTGCGGCGCAAAGTTAGATGGATCTGATGACCTTAAAAGAAATGCGTCAGCTGTTTCTTCAAGGTTAGAGTTAGCCTCTTCTTCTGCGGCTCCTGTGGGAGCGTGGCGTGAATCTGCAGATTTCTTTTGCGAGGAGTGGAAAGTAACTTTATTTCCCGCAATAAAGACACAGGAATAGGAAAGGAAAGCATTATGCGATTCCAGCGAATATGACGCTTTTTTATCCTGTCTTCACTAATCTGTACACGTGTATAAGATTTTAAATGAAAGTAATCCTGTGTGCTATTGAAAGACTTGATATACATCTACAAGTTTTGTATTGTTCGCACTACACATTAGAGGTATGCAGGTAAATGAGTGACGGCCCGTCGTTACAAAAGAGGGTTATTACACTGTTCCATACAAGGTTACTTATAATTTTTTATAAACGGTTTCTAAAAAATGGTTACTTACATTTTAGTACAGTGGTATGAGTAGCCATCCTCTAGAGTGCAAAAAAACTAAACATATCCTGTATGTAGATGTGCGAATGACCCTAGTATGTATTAATGGCTACTGGACTACAAGGAAATATTTCACACAGCAAATGTTTGAAGATCGTTCAAGTTTCTATACCAACTTTCAACATGCCATGCCCACGTACACCTTACCTAGCAGGACAACGTACATTTCTTTCAATATTCTAAAGCCCGGTGCCCACGTACCAAGTTTTATTGTTTGTCTCTAATAGCCTAGAGGCAACTCGACCAATTCGTTTACGTAGCCGTGGCCCGGCTTCAGCTTGCGCATAATGTAACTGTACGAAAAATTGTCGAAAAGCTCAGTCGTTACAGCAATTTTTATACCATAGCAAGTGGCAATGGTGAACGCTCAACTATCGCTTCTAATTATGAACAGTTTAAGTACACAACGATGGATATTTTAGAAATTAGTGTATGATGTTCATAGACTTCACGTTAAAGTCACGGCCAGAATTATACAGTCGGATTAGTCGAGTTGCCTCTAGGCTGCTAGCGGCAACGAAAGTTGTTACGTGGGCACCTGACTTTAGACTGCAGGTCTATTTTGGTTCTTCCATATCCTTCATCAACTACCTATGAATACTTAGCCTCGCGTCAAACTTGATGTAGCTTATATTGCCTGCACTATATTGTATTTGAATATTAAAAACCGTATTCATTCATATCCTTGATCTCCTACAAATACAATATTGTCGGTGTAATTTACATATCCTTCAATATATTGCAACTGCAAAAGTTAATGAATATTTTTAATTCTGTCTGAAACTTGGATCTTGATTTGTTTTACAAGACGAAGCCTATCCTTAGTACAATTTTTTAAACCAGAATGAAGCATCGATTTTTCTCCATTATTTAACTATCCTTTCAAATTCTCTCTACTCTGCGTTGCAATACAACACATCTTTCCTCTTGATACAGCCTTCTTTCGTTACAGTATTTTCAAATGGAAAGCATTCGAAGATTCTTCGAAGGCTTTCAGGGCTTTCCCGATTATGTTCCGAACAGAATAATGTCCGACTTCGGCGATTCTTCCAAATTCTTCAGAGACTTTCCACTGCACCTTGTTTACACCTTACCTGGCAGCACCGCCGCATCTCGATGCGGCCAACAATGGCGTGGATGCACCAGGGTCACCAATATTGGCTGCTATTCAAGAACAGTTTTAATTGTCGATGACAGGCCACCTTTGTGCGCGCGTTACTAACATCCTCTCCACAATGGACTCAAGTTCCTCTGGGGGCATGAGAGCCCAAGACAATGGCAGACTCTGGAACAATGAAGAACGAGGAATCTGAAAGCGATCCTGCCACGGCCAAAAATTACGAGTCACCGAGAATAAACAAGTGGGCCATTCATAGTGAGATGTCGGCGAGCAGTAATTAAGAACTAAGCCAATTAACGTCTGAAAGAAGCTGGCACGTTGCTACAGTTGAAACACTAGGCGAATGTGAAACTACGCGGACATGCTGCTTTGAAGATGTGCAACAGTGTGGCGTTAAATTGATGTGGAACCTCACACACTGTAGTGTCAAAATTTGAGTTATTTTTATGTTGATTGCCAGTAATAGCCAGTTGGAATCAATCTTTGAAAACAGCTCTCGATTGTATTTCTCTGTGTACTGCGATTGTCCTCTTTGGTTAATCGCTGCGAGATCTTTGCAGGGAAGCTGAAAAGTTAGAGCAGTCCAGAGTAGCCCAATCTTCCAATCGATAATCTATCTATCTATTATATTTTGGTATTATATATAGAGTAATATACACATATGTATTGTGCATGTGATAGAACAGAATACGTAAATGAACCGATCCCGAAAACTGCAAAAATCTAGCAACTATTTGAGTTAAAATGAACCTTGCACATGTTGAAATTTCAACACTAGAGAGTACAGCTAATTCTTCTGGTTCAGCGGGTGTCTTCAGTGTTGGTAGTAATACAGAAACGGCGCTGAGGCAGAAAGTCTCAGTATCCCAAAGGAAGCATCAAAGCTAAAAAAATGAATTCAAATCTTGAAGCATAATAGATTGCCGGCAAACACAAGTCCCAAAAGACCGAAGCAAATGTCAAAGCTTAGCGAAAGTCTTGAGCTTCAGTCAAAGAATTGCGAATAACTAAATATTAGAATCTCTATGCAAATTGGCTGCAAACTCAGGTCCCAAAACACCTACGCAAAAGTTAAAGCTTAGCGACAATCTTAGGCCTCGGCCAGAACACTGTGAATATTAAGGCCTCGCTACATAACGTGCAGAAAGCACGTCCCAAACGCCGAAGCGCAGCAGCCATCAAAGCTTAGCAAAAGTCTCCAGCCTCGCAGAAAGGCGGGACGTGCACCAAACCGAGCCCAGATATTTACGAGTTAAATCGCTACGAGCTGAAACGTTTTCCGGTTTAATTTCCGCTTTGCAATTCTTTCCTCAGAAAGTCGTTGTTCATTCACTTTTTCGCGCTTACTGTTAGGCAAAGCGAGCAGCGTGGGAACAGTCACGGAGGACTTAACTTTAATTGGGTATTAGGCAAAGAGATCCTGGATATCGGTTAAGATTAGGTCATTTTACCGCCTGATAGCAACACAGCTGCCAATAAAGAGTAAAAATGACTATCGAATGGTATAACAAACAACGTTGTGTGTTTAAATATACGTGCATCGTTTGTGTACTACAGTGTTACTTCCAATGAAAAAAAAGTTTTATGAATTAGAAACAGGAAATAATGAGTAATTATAAAAATGTGTAAAAGTGGAAGATAAAAGCCAATAAACAACAAGTACTTGTGTATAAACTCGCAATTTTAGAGTGGTCAGAGTACTGTCCTCGTTGCCTCGAGGTTCGATGTTCGCTTCATAGTCAAGTAGGTGAATTTGTGCCCGGCCTACAGCGTCAGCGTTTCGGACGTTCATATGTTCACTGCGGGAGCGCATTGAGCTAACAAGCGATGAAGAAGACGGGGAAGTGGCAGTTCTTATCTGAGTTTTTCGACTTTCATGGCACAGCCCCGATAATCTGCAGTCAGCTGTAGCCATGTGCCCCTTAGGCCCTAGGTGGTATTTATCTGTCCGAACTAATGCTTGTCGCTAGACTAGTTGAAGTGTGTAGTCCACGGGCGTCTACTTTTTTCTCTATGCAATTAGATTCTCCCTGTACCAGCTCGTAATAAGCTTAGGATATAAATATACCTCGTGAATCAGACACTGATATTCTGAGCAACTAGTGAACTTGGTCGAGCTTAAACTACTCGTGAATTCCTGGAAAATTCCAGTTGTAGTTCCTCGATGTCACTGTAGACCGAGAAGCTGGGCGTCCTTGTTGATCTTCTCTGTGTATTATTACAGCAAACTGTAACGAAGCGAAAACGAGTGTCGTATACTCCTTTCTTGCTGTCGAAGGCTGTGCTATGGTGTGGGATGTGTGCTTCGATGAGAATTTAATATCAGTATAGGACGCAGTCAGTAAGTCAAATACAATATCCTACAAGACAAGCGTAGGTATGAAATAGTAGTAGCTTGATAGGTTTATTACACACAGATACATCCGATACATTACAAACATCGTTTGGTACAAGAGTAAGATACAGTTTTACAATGATGTATCAGCAGAGCCACTCGCGGTTAAACAATGCATTCAGTCAAAGTGATGGATGCGGTGCGTTGATTTGATGGAAGCGGCTGCAGCAAATGCGGGAGACGTAAGGATGAAGCACGTCGCATTTTTGAACGCATGGCGTAATTCAAGTTCAGTAAACAAAACAAAAAATGCAGAAAAAACCCTCTAGAGCATTTTAAAATCATGAAAAAGTCGACAAAAATGATCTTTCACCGTCACTTTAACAATCAGAATCACTCTTTTCCCGTTTAACTCAAGAAAACTAGTTAAGCTGAAAATGTTGTACTATGAACACAGAAGCGGGGGGATGCCATCTTTTATTTCACAACGAAGCGAATTGCTGCGTGTTGTTTTCACTTTTATCGGTGAATCAGGCTATAAATATGTTGAAAATAGACTGTTCCCTTCACATTCAGGCTATAAGATTATGGGATACGAATGTGACTTCAAACCGACGCGAAATATAAGCGAAAATATAAAAAAGGGATCATAAGTGAACGCGCAGCGTCAGTCATTTGAATGAAGGTCGGTGGACAGAGACAGCAAATATTGACGGACAGCTTGTGCTCATTTTCGTGATTGAACGCGTTGAAATGAAGGACGTATGAACTGGCCTTGAGACGGGTAACAATTAATCAGTACATTTACTGCGTTCCGAATACCATAATGATAAAGTTTATTTTATGTAATAGAAGAGATTTATCGACTGCATCGAATGCCCTCCTGAGATCAAGAAATAGACATATTCCGTATGTTTTATCATAGAAACACTAGAATAGGTCTGTTACAAAATGAAATATTACTAGCGTAGCATTAGATATAGTTTGAAAACTGCTTGCTACTATCAATTACGTAATGTGCTGAAAGAAAATTTGATAATCTAGAGTGAATGACTTTTTCTAAAAATTTTTAAAAATAGACAACATAATTATAGCTCTATAATTTGCTACATCATTGAACTGCCAGACTTAGAGATAGGAATTACACGAGCATCGCGCATGCTTTAAAATATTTAGATATACGCCGGGCTATAAGCACAAGTTGTAAATATTACAGAGAGTATGCGCTATGTAATGTACAACGTTTATGAGTACTAACGCTTGTTACTGAACGATTTGAGAACACAGTATATACTATTTCATCGGGGTAGGTAGGTCTAAAAACGCAGTCTGTGGCAATATAAATTGTATATTTTAAAATTCCCTTCTTGGGTAGGGAGAGCTTCAACAAGTGATTATGCGATAGAAGGAAAATGAGCATTAAATAGATTAGCGGAGTGTTCATCAGGAAGAACATATTACCATTTGCATTGAGAAAAACAAACTTAGATTTGGATTTTCGATTGGGCTGTTACGGTATAAGTGAGCCTGGGTGTCGGGCGTGTTGGGACGCCAAATAAAAAAAAAGATTTTAATTTAACAATATTAATTAATAACTTAATGATAAATAATGAGGAACTTACGAGACATAAAAAGAATGAGACACGAACGAGCTGACCATTGAGCTACTGCTTCCTTAACAACTCATGTGATAATGGTGTAGAGTCTTGCATCTCCATTAGTATGTTTGTTCGAAATACGCGTATCCCACTCGCCGGCTCGAATTTTCAATCATGTATCACGTAACGGGGATTAACTTGGACACGAAATTATAGTACACACATGGAATACAAAATTTCAACGCCGCACCAATAACGCTCACTCCCGAATATTAGGAGGTCAGCCAACCTCCGACATTTAATGAAATAATCTTAAATTTCACAAGCACATGGCAAATAACGGTGTCTCACCTGGAAGATGGCAGCGACGAGCCTAAGTTGCAGGGAAATCAAGGGCATAATCAAATCTACCTAATATTAAAAATCATCGAACATTTACGCAGAAACCTAAACCATGGAAACTATAGACCTAAATCGAGCTCAGGCAAAAGTTGGGCACTCCAGAAAATTCTACTAGCCTGAACATCTGCATACGTATACATCAAACAAGATGTCAGTACAAAATTTCAGAACATCTGTGGTGATGTCCCTTTGATGAGGCTTCAGTTCACAATCTTCATAAGAAGTGACGGCAGACTCATAAAAGCGAAAGTGGAAGTAATGCACACAGCCTGAATGTGCAGCTGGATGCCAAGGCGCAGAGAGAGCAAAAATTCTAATTGGCGTCTATGCACGATGAGTATACTTGTGAGTATACTGGTGGTGAGTGAGCCCGCCCTCCTGTATAGAGAAGGGCAGCACTCGCTAGAATGTTGAATTTTCTTTGTTTTATACCTCTGCAGCTATCAATTATATCAGAGCCTGATATCACTCTCTATTTTATGCTCTATGATTTTCGAATTGATTTACCCATCACTTTTTTCAAATTTCATTCGATATTCATTCACATAAAATTCAAAGTAAATGCTGAAGCCACTTCAAGTGACATATACCGGTAGACTTATCACACCTCCAATCATTAAGGTAGTTTAGTACGCCCTCACACACCTGCTGCTGCTGCTGGCGCCTTCATTACAGAGATAGAAATACCGCCGCCTGGGTTTGGCACTTTACTCGAAACTTAAGCCCGTGCTCTACAGTAGTAGATCCGTGAAAATAACTCGTGTTGTCAACTCACAATAACTATCCAAAACTAGAGCTTTTCTACAGTTCCCACGTTGGCTTTGTTATAGCTGCATATTGATCCCGGCTAGTAAAATCAGCAAGGAAAGGTGCCACCCCAATTACAAGTTCTTTTTGCAAGTATACACTATGGTACAGATGAAAATACTAGCACCCCTCAGCAAACAAGAAACGGGACATCTACTCAATACGTCACTTCACTATAAACTGAGGTTCACAGTCACTCGTCCCTTTTCTGGCATGTCGCGTTGTTTACATGAACAGAGTTGCCGCCGCTCGGGTATAAAAGCCCCTTTGTATTCTACGCCACGGAGCTAACGGATTTGCACACCTTCTACCTCTTTCGCTGGGCACAACATATAATCTGCTCATGTCAGTCTACTATTACACGTAATAGTTTGGTATCCGTGCATCCCCAGCTGTATAATTAGCATTTAAAGTAGCACTTATTCTTGCCCAATCATCGTCGAAAAAAAAAAAGAGAACAAACGTTACTTTAATATGTGTATATAATTGACATTCAATCGTAATCTAATTAGCTTCGCAACTTAATTCATAACAGAGCACATCGGTCAGAATCTTCCACAATTTACGAGAAGAATTTCGAGTTGCTATAATTTTATTTTTATTATAGTATTATTTACATTTTTATATTAATCTACTCAATACATCTCTGCATGATGTGAAAGACGTTTTCGCCATTATGCCGCACTTAAACATCCTGAGTAATCTGATTTTTTTCCTACTAACATATGCCCCCCCTCCTTCTGGCAAATATGAAAGTCTTATCAGAAGAAGAAACTGATATTTCCATTTATGATAGTCGTTTGTTGCATCTTGCTGCTTCCCATTTGTTTTCCTGAAAGAGTTACAAAGGATGATGGCAATAACTCTAAAAGTGAATGAAGCTTTTGGATTGAGTTTGAAAGGCACGAATTTCGTCTAACATAATACCTACACTACGGAGATTTACTAGTTAGAAAGAACCTAATGCTATTCCGAAATTCGTTAGTGTGCAACTTTTCTTATCAGACAATATTCTTAGAATTGCTAATCGCTCTGTAATTCCCATGAAAACCTCGGAGATGTTGGAACGACGGACTGTGTTATTTATTTTGTCTGAGATAAAACCAGTTCCTTCTATTTACCGCTTCTAGGAATCGTTACCAGGATTAGAGAAATCGTAGCTGGAGAATTTTTTGGAGATGACGATTTAGTTCGACGGCGGCAGCATCACAAACATTAAGTGATTTATCCAACAATATGGCAGCAGCAAAATCACAAACGGTCCATGATTTATCCACTAACGGCGGCAGCAATATCACAAACAGTCAGTGATTTCTTCACTACAGGCCACACTAACATTACAAACACAAGTGACTGTACCCGGTTTCGGCATTTTACAAACCCCGTAACTTAAACCCAAATTATGCAGAGGAATTGGTCACATGCAGATAGAACCATACATACCAAATATTACGAATTGCCATAAGTTAATTCTACATTGAAATTGGGTTCAAGTTGATTGCACTGTATAGCTCATGTTACACATTAAGTTAAGGATACTCACGAAATGAAAGCGAAAATTCATAAGAAGTTGTGAGTTTTATGTCTTGCATTGCTGGTTGATTAAAAATAGCCATGAATTTCACTGACCGACTGTTTCGAGCTTGTGGTTCAATTCCAAAGGCATAAAGAACAACGTGCTAAATCAAATAATTCTGCATAGCCAAATTTTCAACCTAATTGGTCTCCAGGTTGCGTTATATACATATTTCGAATGCTTATGCAGTACACTGAGCAGCCTGCAAAATGATAGCATCTCTCGCAAAGCGGCCATAAAAACTGTGAAACAATCACGGAATGATTACAGTAGCACTGGGAAATTATTTCGCTGCAACCTGAATCAAGTATTTTCGTTTGCGCGCAGAGTTAGCAGCCTTTGGAATTCACTAGCATTTCGCATGGCAATAGGTCAGATCTGCTCTTCACCTCATGCCTTTTTCTGCAGGACAGCGAAAGCAACGGAGAGCAGTTCGGGGCTCATCGTCAGCAAGTCTCATTAGCGTTTGATTAGAGATCGCGTTTTATTCGACTCTGTTGTGTGTGCTCCGCCGATCTAACGTTAATGGTTTCCATCGTTTCCCTGACGCTAATTAGGCGGAGCTGCTGATACTGATACAGTCTTTTGAATGGGATTGAAAGAATAGCTGGAGCTATTCTCAACGAGCGCTGCTCGATCTAAATCAGGGTAACTACCTCCCAGTCTTTTGGGGTCAATTGCTTTCGATTACAGAAAGGAAACGGTAAAAATTTTCCATAATTAAACTGCGTAAGTGACACGTGGAAGGTTCATTAACATGTAGCGTCATGTGAATGCGGCTCTGTAAAGAAACTTTCTGAGGCCATTGGCAACTAAAACGTCTACACTGCAGGTCGGCCTGTACACGTCATTATGCCTTGTTCACCAACTTTAGACGTAATTTTAGTGCATTATGACGTCACTATGGTAAGTCACTAGTAACGTCACTGTACCCATGATCACATATAAC
>LQNS02278171.1:25851225-25868076 GCA_001587735.2 Parhyale hawaiensis | reverse complement strand
ACATATAACCATTCGGGGCAAATGGAGATAAGGTCATTTGTAGGGCAAAAAATGATTTTGGCCTCACACATTCATTTTTTAACTTAGAAAAGCAATACAAATACTGAATGACCGCAAATAAATGCTATAAGAGTTTATGCACTCATTTCGTGCCCAAGTGTTTCTAACTCTCCTGAGAGAAAATTATTTTTTGTCCCAAAACGACCTTATCGCCATTTGCTCCGAATGGTTATACCTGGATGACCAATGATGGACATATTCCTGAGTGATTATAGTTACGTCACTATATTAGGTCACTACAGTATCATACTTCTATAAGTTCCCCTTCGGAACACGTCTTATGTTTCAGTTCATTTATAGAAACAAGTTCATACTTCGAGTCAATTACATTTTTAAAAACTAACTGTGCTGAATAGAGACTCTTTTATGATGATACTTGTAGTAACTGGTTCCTAAAATGACAGTGTGAAACTACAAAAGTTCTAACCATCTAATACCAAGAATGACCGTCGCGTGTTTATATATTTATAAATTTATATTTTTGTTTATGTATTTATAGGTTTCGTGTCACGCTGTTAACGAAATAGATAAGCAAAAATTAGCTCTGCCCTTCCCAAGCCCAAGCAATCTCTGGGCGAGTAAACACGTGGCTTTGTCACGTGATCGAAGCTGGCATTTGGAGTCCTTGAAGTGGCTGAACTGCTCTCATGCAGTAAGACGAAGGCATTGGTAAGTACATATAATTGAGGAAAATACAGACAGGCAGTTCTTCAATATTTTTGCAAAAAAGAAAATCGTGTCTGAAGATTTATATCCCTGTGTTCACCCTGTTACTTTCAACATCAGATGGTATACAGGATACAAGTTTCCTTTACATACTTCCCTCCGCTCGGAATTTCGTCGATGGTTAATGGCTATAGAAATTTGAGCTCAGGACTCCTTCCTACACAGGCTGCGTGAGGCAATGCCGCTCTTCGATTGGATAAGCAACTCAGCCAGTTCAAGGGGAAAGTTTAGTGAAACGCTCCCGTAGGATAAATAGAGAGGGTGCCCTCCTCTCTATCAGAACCTCTTTGGGCCTTCCTGGTTTCATCAGTGTATTCATCTGCTTGAAGACTGTGGTCATTTTGCCAACTTCACAGAAAACTGATAGGTAGAAAATATTCCAAGTTGCAGATGATGGCACTCGAACAGTATATCTGATTCCGGTCTTTCTTTGGCAACGTAGAAGTCCACTCGATTTAGATGGATACAACTTCTCTAAACAATCTTTTCCATCGAGATGTGTACTCTCTTCTGAGATTTCCTTAATCCAAACTTCAGCTGGTACTCCTATATTGTTACTTTTATAATTATCAAGGCAACTGGTAAGATATTCTTGGGCGGTTAGCTGGCGTGCAAAAACCACGATGTTTTTCTCGGCAGTAAATTATTTTCTCCACATTTTGGGTTCTTTTGCAACCGAACAAGTTTTCTCTTGAGGAAAGAATTTTCTGAGTCCGAGTTCTATGCCACCCTCGAGTACCTTGGATACAGAGCTCCGTATTTATTAGAAGCAATATCGACTGCGGGCAAAAAACATCGCTTGTTTGCGTCTCACCGAAGCAGAGCTTGGTATTGTTCAGCTTTGCACGCTTATCAGTACGGGTCCCTAATTCAAGTTAGTAGTTGCGCAGCATCCTACACAGGGAAGTTAATAAGAACCTTGCATGTATAGAAGGGAGCTCAACCGTCTACCCTAAATAGTTGATAACCTGGGAAATCATAAAGTGCATGTCCAGTCAACACGCGGCACTACTCAGACAGGGAGCTCCCTTCTATACATGTAAGGCTCTGCCTCAATATCTTTGCGATGATGCTACGGGCCACACACGACGGGTCTTCACAAATTCTTCGCAGTCATTATTGCCGTGCGGGCACTCTAGCCTATAAATAAAGAGAACAATGCATTTGGGATCACCTAATGTAATTTTTCTGCCCAAAATATTACTTGAATAAATGTTGTTTGAATGAGAACAATTTACTATGCTGAAAATGCTTTTTTCATGTGAAAATATAATGTTTGTTGAAAATAAACAGTAGCTCAAAGGCAAAATTTTTAAAAACAAGCATGACAGGATTCTTGGATGAAAGATTTGCTCATGTAAACACACATGACAAACATGATATGGCCACTTTGAGGTTCCCTTTGCCTAACACGAACAGCAAAGATCCCCTTTCATCTCCAAAGCGTAGGCGTCCGGTACGGCTGTGGGCGACAAACTAGTGTTGATAAAAGCGTCAAAGGTTCTGCGCGCTTTCATAGCTGCGCGATATTCCTTAAAGAGAAGTTGCAGTGCTAAATAACAAGATAAAATAGTGAACCCCTTCTATTCAAATGAAGTGTTACTGATAGAAGTCGTTGCTAACGATAAGTTTGGAAAATATAGGTAGAAAATGAGAATGAGAAACTTGAAACATGAGAAAACACAAAAGTTGCATGAAAAAGAGTGTGTATCCTTTTATAAAGTCGCATGTTTCGGGTTTCGAAGTCTTACTATTAACTAGGGCTCAGATGATGAATCTTACCCTAGAATCCGCGCCAGAAGTCACAACCCGCAGCGTGCCACGCAGTTCACTACAGGAAGTTCAGAGACACTGAACCCCGATTAGACATTGCTCTCGAGCCGCGGACACACGAGTAGAGCCCAATACTGTCACCAATAGAGCACAGCTTTCGTTTCGCTTCAACAGGCTGTACAGACCCAAAACGGTAGCAACGAATAAAATTTATCAGAAATAAAATATTTACCTCCGCCAACGAGTTTACATTTTTGTCGGAATTTGTCTGTCTGTGCGCTTATCTTTCTATTACCAAGATAATTTAAAAAGTTATGAACGGATCCTCATGAAATTTACAGAGGTATGAGTCTTATATGTAGTTTTATATGTAGTCAGGTGCTTCGCTTGCCCCTTCAAAGATGCTTCCTAAAATTTGAGGAATTCTCCAGGTTGAGCAGTTGCTTGAGTGATTGCTTGTCACCTCACAGCTTCTATGCACCTAAGTGAGTATAAACAGCATGTAACAGAGACAGTACACTTTTAAACCGGGGGTCACACTATACAATCGGACACTCATCTTATGACGGGTCGTTTGTCGTTTCTACTTTCACGGTGTTCGGCTATGGCCCTTCCCAAGGGTATTTTGGTCTTCAACTATGGCCCTTCTCAAGGGTATTTTGGTCTTCAACTATGGCCCTTTTCAAGGGTATTTTTGTCTCCAACTATGGCCCTTCTCAAGGGTATTTTGGTCTTCAACTATGGCCTCTCCCAAGGGTATTTTGGTCTTCAACTATGGCCCTTCCCAAGGGTATTTTGGTCTTCAACTTTGGCCCTTCCCAAGTGTATTTTGGCCTTCAACTATGGTCCTTCCCAAGGGTATTTTGGCCTTCAACTATGGCCCTTCCCAAGAGTATTTTGGCCTTCAACTATGGCCCTTCCCAAGGGTATTTTGGCCTTCAACTATGGCCCTTCCCAAGGGTATTTTGGCATTCAACTATGGCCCTTCCCAAGTGTATTTTGGCCTTCAACTATGGCCCTTCCCAAGGGTATTTTGACCTTCAACTATAGCCCTTCCCAAGAGTATTTTGGTCTTCAACTTTGGCCTTTCCCAAGTGTATTTTGGCCTTCAACTATGGCCCTTCCCAAATGTATTTTGGCCTTCAACTATGGCCCTTCCCAAGGGTATTTTGGCCTTCAACTATGGCCCTTCCCAAGGGTATTTTGGCCTTCAACTATGGCCCTTCCCAAGGGTATATTGGTCTTCAACTGTGACACTTTCCTGGGGTATTTTGGCTCTCGATTTTCACCGCGGAAGGGAGGACGATATGCTATTGCATAACGTAGCCCGACATAACGTTACCAAATCAATGCCGTGAATGACATCACAACCAACCAGGACTCGCGATTGGCGGTGTCAGGCTGTGACATCAATGGCGGCTTAACTTGGTCACGTGAGATTAATGTCCGCGTTTAATTTGGTTAAAGGAGACTTTGGTTTGCTTCGATCGTGTGTTTACCTTGGTTCCACGAGTGAGTTGCGTTTGTTGCTCGAGCTTTTGTTGGTCGGACAAATTCAAAGTATTGAATTAAGAGCGTCTCTGATATGCACACTGAGATATCGGTTGTACGTAGGCCTAAATTTGTAACTTGCCAGCTACTTCATAGCTGGGCGTTCGACCCACCACTTTAGATCAATTTCTAGTCGCAATTGCAGAGTAGGATTGAGTTTGAGGTCGTCTCACGCGCAGTCGGTTTGCCCTTAGCTCGTTGAAGTCCAACTAAAGTGGCAACAAATGGAAAGAAATTAAACAAAGTAGTGGTAAACTTAAGTGGCTAATGAAAGTAGTTAATAATCCTGGCAAATTACTGTGGTAATGTAAAGTAACCAAATCAAGTGAAAAATTACAGTGGTGTAGAGAAGTGGCTAAAAAACGGCCAATTCGAGGGACAATTCAAAAGAAATCAATTAGGTCCCGGATAAGTTCAAGCCTAGCTGGTTAGGTTATCCCATATGAAGTGTGCCAGTTAACGATACATTGTATTGGAGTGACAAGCTGAAACAGCATTGTAATGAACACTGAATACCGCTTGCATATTTCGCTATGATTGTTTTTATATCTTGAAGCAGCGTTAATTAAATTATGCTTCTCAATTCACAGAAGAACACTTAGATTTGAAATGTCAGCTTTTTATATTGCCACAAAAATATTATTAATGATGGTTGGCAAAGCATTTGGTTCAGTATTACGTAGTACGTAGAAGCACTTAGAAGCAACATCTTTTTCAAAAATCGTGAAAAGCGTCCAATCAAATAATTCACATTTCAAATGAAGCCTTGCATGAGCACAAAATTTATTGTTAAGGTTACTAAGCCTTAACAAAATTGCGTGCATGTCCTAACAAAAATCTTTATAACAATATTATGCGGTTCTTCTTCAATATGACGGCAGTTTTTGTGAAAGAACAAGTAACTAAATATTAAATGCACTCATGACAGGCAACTGATCAGTGCTATACTTTTCAGAAAGATATTATGCGAGCCACAAGCTGGCAGTGCAAAAATTTGTGGCATACGCAAAATCAATTTCCAGTATAGTATCTTGAATGAACGCAATTGACAATAATTTTATTATGTTCAGCATGAAGCTAAACGGGCCCGACTGATGAGAAAACAAAGTGATGCATTCTATACTATCAGTAACTGCAACCTGTGCCAATTCCAAAGAATAAAATCATTGTACTGCAGTGAAGTCCTCAGATCATTATCAAGGATAAGAAGTGTAAAAGTATATGCCAGTCAGACACGACCACAGACTAAGGAAGACGTAGACCAAGGAGCTTCTAATGGGAGGAGCAAGTCCAAGCACTCTCTGGGCGAGTAAACACATGGCTTTGTCACGTGATCGAAGTTGGCGTTTGGAGTCCTTGAAGTGGCTGAAGTGGCAATGGTCAGCACGTATAATTAAGGAAGATACAGACAGGCATTTCTTCAATATTTTTGCGAGACAATCGTGTCTCGTGGCTGAAGATTTATATCCCAGTGCTCACCCTGTTACTTTCATCATCAAATGGTATACAGGATACAAGTTTCCTTTACATGCTTCCATCCGCTCGGAATTTCGTCGATGGTTAATGGTTTTAAAAAATTGAGCTCAGGACTCCTTCCTATATAGGCTGCGTCAGGCAATGCCGCTCTCCGATTGGATATGCCACTCAGCCAGTTGAAGGGGAAAGTTTACTCAAAACGCTCCCGAAAGGTAAATAGAGAGGGTGCCTTCCTCCCTATTAGAACCTTCTTGACGTAGACAGGCAGGTCTTCAGTATTTTTGCAAGAAAATTGTGTTCCAGTAATAACGTCTCAGGGTCTCACTTTATTATATTCATGATGAGTTGGTATACAGGATACAAATTTCATCTACATAGCTCTAGCCGCTCGATATTTCGGTGATTGTTAAAGGCTGTGAAACTCTGAACCCAGGAGATTTTATTTAAAAAAATGAAATCATCCTGGGGACTCTTCCACTTTCTAAGTTTATATGAGTACGCAGTGCATTTCGGTAACTAAATCGACGAATTTTTAGTTTTGCTCCGTCTAAATATTTTATTCTACATATGAAGTTTTTCATGGCAACCGTTGCTGTCTTAATGATGACGTCACAGGAATCTCGAGGCAGAACTGAGCTGCGCTTCGACGCTGTCCGTCTGTGTCGTCATTAGTCTGTGGACACGACATCTACGATCCACGGCAGAGAGCAGCTTATCAAATTTTAATCTTGACTCCTATTTTCCCTCCCGATACCGTATCAAGGACGCCCTAAATTTCCTCAATCTAACAATGAATGCGTAAAGGCTGTACTAACTAAGGAAGAAAGGAAGGAAGGAAGGAAGAAAGGAAGGAAAGAAGGAAAGTAGGTGAGAACAAGCATAAATACTACGGAGATAATTGCTTGCTAAAAAAAAAATAGTTGCATGAGCCCCATCGTCATTTTCGCTCTTCTTGCTTCTGCTCAGAAGACCTTTTCCTTTCCCACGTTGATCTGTTAAATTTTGATTTGTAAAGTTCAGAGCAGAAAAGGATATAGTGCGAGAATGAAGCAAAATTCAGTATCCGCGGTGCTGCATTTAGAAGAGGTCTGCAATATTGAGATTTTTTCAGTTTGATCCCTTGGCCTTTTTCCCTGTAAGTACCTAGCTATTGGGAGAGGAGAGTCCAACCAACCATTGCAACCAACCTACCATCACGCAAGCAGTCAATAAACTCTGTATTATTATTTAGTGGGAAATTGCTTTAATGGTTGCCCACTGACGAAAAGCGCATATTACACTTGTTATCTATACTTGTTATTGACCGTTATGTACAAAGGCAAAATTGAGTTTGATCGATCATGAGACACCTCAAAATAAAATTTATCGCACCGTAAACGCTTTTCTTTAGCACCGACGCGCCGAGTCTCTAATCATTGCGCACGAAAAAAAACATAAAGTGATAACTTATCTACAGTAATTATGTTTCCTTATAGTTTACAGCTCACAAAACCATACAACGCATTTCTGCTGACAATGTTGCATGAATCATCAAGAATTTGATCAAAAAAAAGCTATCACACTTTCACCTTTAAAGGGATACACCACATGGGAAGAAACTTTTCAGTATCCTGTCATAAAACGCACGCACTTCTCTCTAATTCCAATAATGGAAGCAAAAATCTGCGGTATCAATTTCTGTGATTCACTACTCCATTAGCTTCCATTACCAGCAACAGATGTCTCGCTGTGGCACATGTCCGTCCCAAAGGACAAGGGGGTATACCTCTCGTTAGTAAAATATTCTCTGCTTTTGAGTTCTAAAAGCAAAACCCTGGTCTTTTGGCAAACCTGGTCTAGTCTAGATAATTAGGAGCACTGCCACAAAAAGAATCGTGGCTGCAACTCATTTAAATTCAGAGTGGGCGAGCAGCTGCCTGGAGAAGGGGGAGGGGTATCTCAGGGAAAAAGCAGATCAACTGCATGTAACTTGCGGTAAATTTAGGGAATTTCTCCCACAGGCAAGAGAATTAAGGGAGAATGGAATGACAAATGTGCTCAAATTTCTGTGATTTTCCCAGGTAACTTGCGACATATTTAGGGAATTTCTCAGAAAGGTATTGGAATTAAGGAAGCATAGAATGATAAATTCGCTTTAATTTCTGTACTTTCTCCAATCAGCTTGTTAGCTTGTTGTAAAGTTAGAGAATGTTTCCCGCAGGCAATTAATTAACTCAATGCTCATGCTGGGAAAAATGTGTTAAATTTCATTGATTTCCGTTTGTGACATGAGGTAAAAAATAAGTAAACGGTAGAACGGATCTTCACCGAAAGTTAATCATCTGTTACTGCTCACATGAACATGCCCATTAATCCTTATAAATTTTATACAGGTTCATCCATCACTGTTTGAGTGATCTTGGTGGCAGATAAATAGACGAACAGAATATAAACACGACAAAAACATAGTCTCCTTGGCGGAGGCAATTATAATACAGTTCAGCGTTTTATATGTATCTCAAAAATTTTCAACAAATTGAACTGCAAGTAGTCTTCCTGCCAGGCATGTTATATTAACACAATATTGTTGCTGTTATTCATTTTCGCATTTACATCCGAAAAGAAGGTTATGTTTTTTACGCGTTTGGCTGTATAATTCAAAAGGTTATGGACAGACCTTAACAAAAATTACGGGAATTGTCAGTCATATTTGTAGGAACAGTTGATTAACTTTTAATGAAGATCAGTTCAATGGTTTGTTTGGTTGTCTGCCTTTTCGTTATTGGTACAATAACTCAAAAGGTTGAGGACGGTTTTCATGAAATATAGACGGATTTTTTAGGTATGTTACGAAGAGTAAATAACAAAAATTTTCTGATGATCTGTTGGTTCGTTTACTTGTTTTGTGTTTGATTTTATAGTTGCTAGCAAAATAATTCAAAAGTTATGAACGGATCTTTCTACAATTCACAGGAATTGTTAAATATTTTAAAATACATAAATGATAAAATTTTGGTGATGATCTGTTGGTAAAGGTAAAGTCAACTTGGACCGCACTCTTATCTGGGAAACCGACATGCACTGGTTTGTGCTGGGGGTATAGGCCCACTGGCCCCAGAGGAGTAAACGACCCTGCAGTCGACCACAGGTCATAAAGAACTATAGCACCAATTTGACGGAAGATTCAAATGACCCGCGACCCTTACTCCAATCATCTCCGAGGAAGGCAAGTTTCACCACGGCGCAGTGCATGTACACAACTGCAGAGTCAACAAACTTAGGTCAGCTAAGAGCTCGCGTGCCTGGGTTGGCATCTAACGAGCGATACAAAGAATGTGAGCTGTGAACGTAAGCATGCAGCTACCGTGTGTTGGACTAATGTTTGTCAGATGTTTGTTAGCAACATGACTCAAAAAGTTATGAACGGATCTGCAAGAAAATTACAGAAGCTGTTATTACTGACAAAAGGGACAAATGATTGGATTTTGGTGCTGAAACTAAGGAAACCATAGCTTCAGAACCAGTTTGAATTTATTGTTATCGTTGCCTGCTCCCTCAGAGTGCTTTAGTTCGAATTCTTTATAAAATATTTAGACAAACAATGGCAGAAAATCAGTTCTCTGTTAAGGCAGTAAGATCTACCTACGGTGTTTAGTTAAGTTATTTTCGATTGGTACAGAAAGTCGGGTTAAGTTAAGCCAGTTAGGCTTGACTTGTCTGGGACATCAGACAGAAGCGTTCGTTTAATACCTTTCATTCGTGTTGCAGGTGTTAAAGGCAACCCGACTATACTTGAAGCAACTGAACACCCCATTTTGCACAGCAGGGTAGCGCTTTTGGCCGTCACAAGAGTAAGCGATATGGGATTGCTCACCTAAAACTTGAGTTCAAAATCCAGCACTCCTGTCTGAGGTTCCAGATAAGTTTCCCCTAGTGAGCTTGACTTAACTTTATTTCGCTGGGCGAACCAATTACCCCTTGTATCCATTTCCACTGAAGCTTAAAATATACATGTGGTTTCAACAAACAGTGCGAAAAATAAAAAGTATTTTGCTGTAGAATCAAGCGATACACGCATGACTGACGAGCTACAATTGGTCCTATACTCCCCAAACTCATATTGTTCTGCCAGTGACAGTCCGACGAGTCCCCAATTTCAGGGCAGATAGATGCCTAGGGACAGCTCAAAATATTGAAGTATCTGTCTGTCAACTTCCCAGCGTGTAAGCGCAGAGCCTGCCTGCGCCAGAGGCAGCTTGCTTATACTTGAAATTGACGGCTATGCGATTGGTTCAGCATCGTACGCAGGATTGGATTGAGTCAGTAATTTTAACGGTTTTGCTAATGGTTTTTTTTGTTGAAAATGAAGGTGACTTCTTATTTTTATAGAAGGAATTCTACGGCAAGAGACTCCACGCGTTCGACGGGAGAGACTCGTTATGGTAAGATTGCATAGGTGCTGTCGTGGAAGGGTCTTTTCACTATAACATTAATTTCTGAAACTTTACTTATATTTAGGTTAGATTAGATTACAAGGTAGATTAGTTAGGCTGCGTATTCGTTGAATTCCTGCAAAAATGAAAAAAAAAACACATCCTAAAAAAAAAACTGAAGTTGCGGTCATATGCTTCTTAAAAGGGAAAACATCCTCAGTGAAGATGGGACAAGGGATAGTTTGTTAGTAAGGCTAATGCTGTTTTAGGTGTTTAACATTACGGCATAAGGTCCACTTCTCCAGGGGCATAAAATACAGGCCTTTTTTATCCGAGAGAGTCTGCAGATTCTCAATGCACATGAATGGCTGAAATGTATACGTATACTAACTGGTGAATGCACTCTGGTAATTACTATCATTGTATGCACAAAATTACGGATACTCATGGCACGATTTAGTCTTTTGCCTTTCTTAACAAATATTAATCCTCGTACTTATAGTGTTATTTAAAACTCCACAGAACGGGCTTCATAGGCAGCACAGCGTCAAGCAACTCGAAGGACATTTTATTTCCAATTTCCGTAGAGTTTATAAATGCAATATAAATGTAATAGCTACCATTGTGCATTAATGAGAGGCAAACACACCCTAAAATTGCACTGAAAGTTTACCTAATACGTCTGCCTTCGTGTAAGTTCCGAATTCAGGCTTAGCATGCTTTTGTTTTGAATCAATACACCACAGTCTGCAGGTTATTATTATTAAAACTTCACGCACGGGCCCTCACGGACAGGTAGCACCACCCAAATGAAGGACATTGCAACACCGAGAAGCCTGGAACACTGCTAAAGAAAACCCGGCAAAATGTCATTAACAGCTGTCTTAAACGCCTGCAGGCGTTCCACACCCCAACAGACCAGGGCACGAAGCACCTGCTGAACTGATTAGTTCGACATCTAACATCCTCCAACGAGAAAGTGTGCGTACCGACCGCAGCACGTGTTTCTCTCCTAAACACCTTAGTGCATGGACAGACGAGTACAACCAATACGTCTCATTGTTGTACTCCTTATAAAACATACAGAGTTCGGCAATCCTTCTCCTATGGGACAGGTTCACCAAATCAGCCGCGCACAGCCTACTGGCTGAACTTACAAGTCGGTCCAACAGACGCAAAAGACTGTCAGCAGCTGAAGCCAAAACGAGTGAGCAATACGCCAACACAAGTAGCAAAAACGCATAAAAGCATCTGCGGACAACCTCATAGTCACCAAACACAGAATTCACCTTACGCAAAACCCAAATTCTTAGCTACTGGAAGCATGTGACACCAGTCCTAAAATGCGGCTAAAAGGTAAGCTTTTCATCAAAAACAACGCTAAGAATCTTCAAGGAGCCACCAAAGTCCTGAAGCAAGGTGTCAGCTATCTCCAGATGTAGATGCTGCGGTACTAGGGTCCGAAATCGGCTGATAATCATCGACATGGTGTTACTGGCATTCAGCTTCATATCCAGGCCGAACACCAGGCACTAATGTGGAACAAATCCCTATTCAGAGACTAGGTGACAGCATTACGCATGCGTGGTGTAGGTATCACTGTTATCAAAGTGGAATCATCGGCATAGTTGATCATTGTGTTTTCCAGCGAAGAGAACATATCACTAGTATACATAACGAACAACATCGGGCCAAGTACGCTACCTCGATGGACACCAGACTCCACCGCGACTGGGGCGCTTAAAACGCCGCGCCGTAAACAGACACACTCTGCGTTCGTTCAGAAACAAAATCGCAAATGATTGACAGAACCCTACAACCTACACCATAAGACTCAAGCTTGTACAAAAAACCCTTGTGGTTGACCCTGTCAACTGTAAATTCCAACTGTACAAGGCTTGCCTCAGACCCACAATCCAGCGCAGACTGTAAATGGTGTGACACCAAAAACAATGCGTCACAAAAACCTAAACTAATTCTGTACGTAAACTGACCGGCAGGCAGCAAAGCCGTAAGTTCTGCAAAACGGCCAAGCTTATAAGCTACCAAAATCTCTAACACTTTCGACAAAATGGGCGTCAGCGTAATGGGTCGGTAGTTGGCTACATGGGTTGACACTGGACCTTTGGGAATAGGAGTAATATTCCTAGTACGTCAAGAGCGGGGAAAATTTCCTAGCCGTATCGGGCGCCGGAAGATCATTGCTAGCTTAGGGGCAAGAACACCAGCAAGATGCTTATAAAACAGAGGAAGCATGCCCACCGTGTCCACACCTCCATAAGGACCAAGGCCCTCAAGTAGGACCTTGATTGTAGTAGATCTGAACGCCAAAGAAATTAAACGAGGTTCAGGGTGACATCCATAGGGTAATGACAATACGTCTCTGCTCTGCTTCTAGGGCGGAGCCGACAAGAGCTCCGCCCTAGCCAAGGGATCAGCAATGATACCCCACCGGGACCGACATGGGGCGGCAATGAAGGAAAACGAAATGACAGAGAAGTCCCGAGCTGCATGTCTGTGCAACAGAAGTTATCGTTTATCCTGTACAGCGTTAGCTGCTACCCACGGTAGCAATAGCCTTGCGGTCTGAACTGGTGACACTGAGGAGCATGGATAGAGTACCGAGCCAGGTGAGCGATCTTTGTGGCACTCGGTGATCTGAGTCAGTAAACTAGCTTGGTATGCACTGCTAGGGTAGGGGCATTTGCCTTGCCCAGATATAGGAGGGTAGGGCGCGAGGTTGTTAAACCTCCCCTTGATGGTGCCATGGTTCTGAACGACCCTTGGTCGACTGCAGCCGTACTTATTCTTCTAGGGCCAGTTGGCCTGAATCTGCAACACGAACCAGTGCGTGCGTGCTTCCCTGGGGAGGGTGCGGTCAAATTGACTTCACCTTTACTCATTGCACTTTTTGAGATCGGAAGGCTGTAGGAGAAAGAATGATTGTAGCGAAACAAAGCAGCCTAGATATTGTATGGTTATATTATTGTAAGGTAAACAAACACTATTTTTGCCACTAAATAAACACACTGAAGTCCTCATGTTGTGTGGTTCCACCTGCTCCAAATGAAATGCAATATGAGAATACGCATATTACAACAAAAAGGACTACGATAAGCACAAAGCACAGTGATGCGTGCTTTGATCGTGTTCGATATCCTGTGTGCTCCTGTCTCAACTGAGCTTATTTCCGTATAAGAATGCTGACGTAATCATGAAGTCCATTTTTAATTAGAAGTGCGGGATAAGCAACTGCGTAGAAATCGTATTTCGTAATTCTTAAGGTGTCTAGCGATGACCATCGGATTTACTTCATTACCTTAAATGTTAACCACATTATGAAATTTATTTAACTAAGCTACGAGCTAAACGTGTCTGCAGTAGGAAGGCTTTTAATCAACGGATTTACTACACCACAAGATGTGTTTACAACACGACGGAGTTTACTAAGCTAAGCACCGAGCTCTATCTACGTGCCTGTTGTAGAAATCCAAGTTCATTTTTCTTGCTGTACGCACCCGTGTCCAGTAGCAGGATACAGCCATTTCTTTGCCGGCCCTCGCAAGGTTCTATTATGGATCTCATTATAAGGCAAGTTTATGGCAGCCCGAGGTTGCGGAGTTCTGAGGCAAAAATCCCTTGCCGCCACCAGCCAAAATTCCTATCTCTTCAAAACACCTCAGCATTCGCCCCAGGCACCGTAGCTTGTCTCGTCCAATTTGTATTTCTAACCAAGTAGCTTGAGTAAGCCTAAAGTTTGCGAGTCGCTCTCCCAGTGGCGGTTCAAACCCCAACTTTTTGCGGCTGTAAATCGTGAAATCAAGAAAGTTTTTGATATTTGGAGACTTCTTTGCTATTTGCTTCTCTTGACAAAAAATGTCGTTCACAATTTGCCCTCAAGTTTGTCTCTGCCACTGGTCCTTACTGGAGTGGGGACTTACAAGCACTACGAATACTGAATGTATAATAAAAGAGATTCATTCCACCGCCTCTGCAACTTGGGCGCAATAATCGATACCATTTTGTGAATTCCACTCGATGATTCGGTAATAATACGCATCATTACTGTCATTGAAAAATTGCGGTAATTGCCTCTGCTAAGTGCCTGCATCACATGATCAGTTCGCGGTGGACTTATTGACGATAGTTTTTAATATTAACTATGTATAAAGCAGACTCCGTAGTGGATGGAGAACACCGAGGCCATTGAGACACCATGTTTGTTCGTGCATTGGGAGCGACTTGTTCTGAAACATCACAACTGGCCTTCCATCCTGACGTAACTACACAGAAAGGCATATCCTGTGAACGCTAAAGCCGATTGTGCCTACTTGGGCAAGTTAGAAATAGTGTCGGTCCCATCTAGGTGCCCCCTCGTACTACGGGCAATGGCCGAACTATTATTCACCCAATGGGCACCTCTCATACGTGTGACTAACGACTCGTACTTAAGGGCGCCTGTTGTACTTAGGGCGGCCCACAGACTTCCGAGTACCTCTCGTACGTACGGGAAGCTCTCGTACGTAGGGGTGACTCTCGTACTTGCGGGCACCCTTCGTAGTTACGGGTACCTTTCGCACTTATGACCAATAGCTACTTCGTACTTTTGACTAACCTCGGACTGATGACCTACCCACGTACTTATCACCAACTCTTGTACTAACTAACACTCTCTTACTTAGGGCCACCCGTCGTACTTACAATAATTGCCCGTATTAGTACGACCACGCGTCGTACTTACGCGACTACCTCTGGAATCAAGTGCAGTGATGTTAAACATTACATTGCTACATAGGCTACATAATGACAATGACCTCCTGACTGGAGGGCAACGCTGCGGTGCAACAAAATGATAGCCTTGAATAGCATTATCTCCATTCGGCATCAAAGATCTGCATAACTTAATTATTTCTATATTACTAAAATTCAAACAATAGCTAAAACCGTTCTATTCTGGAATTGATAGCCCCGATGAAATTAATCTCCCGAATGGTAATGAGAGCTAATCCCAGCTATTGTACGATTTCAATAACAATGTTTAATTGGAACCCAGTTTGGTCTTTGCTGTTGATGAAAAGCGAGAGAAATTGACATCAATTGAGCATCGGCACTGGAGAGGATATTGTCACATGAGTAAATTACATTTGTTGGTGACTTATTCGTAGGCCAGGAGTGTTTCATGGCTATTAATTACTTATAGTTCTAAAAAATACATTTAATTATGATAATATAATTTCTGAGCGTTGTGAATCAAAGTGGACTTACGGTATTATTCGTCAATTCGTTGAGAGTTCTATACAGTCAGACAGTCTGACTACAGTCTGATGACTACTTTAGTGAATCTCAAAAAAGTAAAATTGGAAAAATATCTACTGTCAGATATACGATAAGAAATATAGAATACTGAAGGAGTTAGAAATAAAAAGAAAATGGATTGCAAGACGTTACTTAACTCTTCGTAAACAACCGGCTTGCCTTGCTATTCATCCGAAAAACTAAGTAAGGTCTTAGTCGGTTTTTGGCTGTGTTAAGGGCTCAATATTTCCCGGCAACAATTGTTACCATATAAATAATTCACTGGTAATCGGTTACCTCATGAGATCTGGAGAGTAACGATGATAACATTGCCCATATGAGGATATTTTATCGGTCATAAATATCAGCACAGAACGATGCCGCCTTCTTCATACGCCTTCCTCTGCAGCAATTGAAAGATGTGTAATTTTCTCTGGACGTCAAATATTAGCAATTTGCTAATAAGAAGTACTCGTGCTTGCAAAAACGCTGCATTGACATCCTTAACATAAATCATGCCGTACTTTAGCTTATTTCTGACTTCACAGATATTTAGTTGGGTATGGTCACACAAAACTGCACCTAAATAACAACCTATACAAAACTCAATAATATATTTTTTCTGTTCCTGTCTGTCATACTCTAGCAAAAATGAAGGTGTATTCATAACAACCATCAAGTGTGAACAATTTTCTTCGGTACGTACAAGAATGAGTTTAGTTGTAAAAAATAAGAGTTTTAAAGGTATAATTAGGTCATATAGTAGCATACACACTATTCGTTTGGCTAAAACTAATAAATAGATGTATCTCTGCTTGCTAATCTAATTTTCAGACACTTGCAGTCATTATTGGAGCGGTTGGATAGAAAATGATGCAGAATTTAGTAGAATACGTGGCGCTATTGGCTTAAAAAAATTAATTTTAAACATAGACTGCTACAAATGTACATAATAGTATGTTTGCACTAACGTACCTGCTTACGTAGCTGTGGTGCGTGTTACTCATTACCAACAAGGATCAGCTATAGGGCATCTTCACACCTTACGGAGATCAGCAATATGGTGCACCTGAATAAGGCCTTTTAATTATTGTTTTGCACCTTCTGTACTAACCAGTTCGAAGCTACAGTGTTGTTGGCTGTTGTGGGATTTGTGCGGGCCAAGTTAGACGTGAATTCAGGATTTATTACTAAGAGGCTGGCCTTAAAATATCCCACGCAAGTCTCAATGCTGCTACAAGTGAGTGCAGTATAGCCGTACCAACATGTAGGTAGGGTTTTATGTGTCCGGCTGAATGGACCTGCTTAACTTTGAAAGTTTCACGGATACAGATAATAACGAAAATGAAGCTGTGCAGATCGACTGGGACAAGAGGATGGAAACTGATCGAGTACTTCACGCCAACCGACTGGACATCGTCGTCAAGGACAAACAGGAGAAGTCAGCCAAACTGATCGACGTCTCAATCCCCTTCGACTCCAGAATCATCGACAAGGAAGCGGAGAAGAAGGAAAAGTACCGGGACCTTGCCATCGAACTACAGAGACTGTGGCAGAT
>LQNS02278171.1:25797388-25851154 GCA_001587735.2 Parhyale hawaiensis | reverse complement strand
CCAGAAGAGCGCTCTACTCGGAACAGCGCACATCATTCGCAAAGTGCTCTGAGCCTTAGGTCGCGGGATGTGACCCGGCGCCAGAGCGTAGAGCCCAACATCGCTCAACCGATCCAATTATTGTGTCGTAAAATCCCCTCGATAATAATAATAATAATACCCTGACCTTGCCATCGAACTCCAGAGAGACTGTGGCATATGAAGGTTGACGTCGTTCCAGTGGTTATCGGAGCTCTGGGGGCAATGTCCAACAATCTCAAGATTACCCTGCGATAGCTGAAGTGCGGCCATCTACACTCAGGAACTGTCCAGAAGAGCGCTCTGTTTGAAACAGCGCACATCATTCGCAAAGTGCTCTGAGCCTTAGGTCGCGGGATGTGACCCGGCGCCAGAGTGTAGAGCTGAACATCGCTCAACCGATCCAATTTGAGTCGTGAAGTCCCCCCGAGGATAATAATAATAATAATATTAAAAATCGTGCAAATAGCAATAAAAATTCAAATAATAATTGAATACCTGCAGACGAGATCCAGGTGACGTTAGTCACGCCACCTATTTAGCGCAGTCATGAAGCCGTTTGCTTCTCTTGGATGACTGTTTTGTGCATACAAGGAGAGCCAGCAGTAAATACCTCCACAGTGCATGTGAAGCGATTGGCATATTTTGTCGACACCACTTTGCCAACATTTTTGCTTTGGGTGCTTATGATATATGCTATAATAATCGCAATTATAAGTATTTAATGAATACTAATGGTACGTATAATTCTAATAAGAGCAGTGATAATAATAATAATAATGACAACCACATTATGATCTAACCTGGATACACTACACATAATAATAAAAGTACTACTGAAAGACAGCTATTGAAGCATTTATTAAATCAACAATGTAATACAGGAACACAGGGTGTGTTTTGTGCCTCATCAAAACACTCATTCTAACTCTAATGAAGCAATTGTTTTGGTCTAAATGGCAGCTTTAATAAATGTCCATAATGAATGTGCCAAGCATAACTTACAGTTACCTAATATTGTGAATCACTGCCCTCCGTACAGAATGTCCATAATGAATGTGCCGAGAATAACTTACAGTTACCTAATATTGTGAATCACTGCCCTCGGTACAGAATGTCCATAATGTCCATAATGAATGTGCCAAGAATAACTTACAGTTACCTAGTATTGTGAATCACTGCCCTCGGTACAGAATTACATTCACTGATCCTTCATTAATATATCCGTTGTCCGAAATCCGCCGCAACGGAAACGGAATTTGAATAGAATCAACATTGCAGTTCTAGCTGCGTAAACAACCTTGACAAAAGCTCGACTCCTGTGCATGTTCACAACATGTTCATTTAGAGCTAGAGCTCTAAATGAACGGGAAATGCAGCACATACTCGTAATATTGCAGTGATTGAACACTGATGCATTTGTGAAATTTCATTGAAGCATAAATAAACATGGTTATATCTCTTTTATATTTGACCTACACGTGTCAATCTATCAGAGAAACATACCACTAGTCTTTGGTTTCGACGTTCCTTGCTCGCGAGTGTTCCACTTAGGCGCGCTATGTTTCAATTAATGTTACTTGTGTACCCTATGTGTGAGTATTAAACATAGACAAGCTTCTCATCAATCAGTCTCAGTGTTTATGTGAGACTGCGTTATACCGCAAAGCTCTACTCTAAAATATATATATTATTTTGTTTTGTGTTTATCGCTAATACAAGAGAAGCGAAGGCTTGAAGGTAACTCATGATGAAATTCGTTTTTTTCGTTGTTTGTGTTTCATCGAATTCATGGAAACGTTCTTTCGAAATCACGACCTTGAGGTTTTGTTTGGCTTAGCAAGCAGCACAATGCCTGCGTTTATTGCATTTGTGACTTGGCGGTTCGGTGAGCTTCATATTTTCGACGTGGCCTAAGTGGGCGGCCGAGGCTCTAGGGACATGACACAGTTTCAGGGACTTTGCCTCACCTGACAACTTGTTCCCCAATGCAGAGATAAAAATCATGCTTATAGCCGACACTTTACGGCTTTTCTCTGTTTCCACAGCCTTGTCAATTCGAATTATTAACCCGGTAACGATCATTGTTGGCGCTTGTTGAAACTGCAGAATCCGTGGGCTCGGAAGTTGGCCGTTCGCTTTATAATCGCTCCCGCGTAATGTACCTCTAGCAAGTGGATGGACACGTGTTACGTGTTTTTCTTTTGTTTTCTACGTCAATTGCTATTGACTGAAGTCATTCTTGGATATCTTGCGGCATCTGACAACTATGCCAGACTTCCCTGTTTAGGACCGCTCTTTCCCCGTCAAGGTATTCACTGGTGGGTCCCTTCTAATGCCCAAGTTATTGTGAAGTGAAGGCAGTCCCAGGATTTAAGTTAAAAACTTTAATACAAATCGGATACGTTTGAGGTAGCTGAAAAACTCGGTGCATCTGCACTTGCTGAGTTCTAAAGGGTATTCGGTTGGCGAATAGCGCCTGAAACTCTATCTAAACGTGACGAATCGAATACATGGAATTGAAATTTCTGTCAAACTGAAACTAACAGAAATAGATTTATCTCAGTGGAAGTGGGCAAAGCGAAGACGTTTTGTTATTAATACTGCATCCCCGCCGGGCAGGAGGGGGCCAAACTCAAACAGAACGTCAAGCAGCCCCCAGAACGCCAGAAACACTGCCAAGAAGATCCATTTAAAATTGCATTCACTACTGGCACGAACGACTGGAGATCTACGCTGCCCAACACCGTTCCTGGCAATGAATTTCACGTTAACATAGACCGAGGAATGAAATACCGACTGAACTGATAAGTTTGGCATGTTACAGTCACAAACATGAAGGGATAAGCATCAGAAGGAATCTTAGAACCATCGGTAGTGGAGGTCTTTCTTCAATAGAACAAAATGTTCTACTGGCCCTTGCGAGGGCACCGAACTGTTAACTAAAATTGGTCAGGGTGCTACAGTTGTCAGCTTAGCCTTCCATTTATCGTACCACAGTTCTCAGAATTTGTGATCGACTGCAGCCTTGCACTCATTGGGTCATATCGTGCTTTAGTTTGCAGGACGAATCAGTTCATGTGGATTTCCTAATAGAGGTGTGCCGTCAAAGCCACTTTATTTAAACTATTAACACACAGAGACCTAAATTTGGGACATCGTTCCAGCTCAAGTGGTCCACGGCTGAGTAACTTTCTTTGATATAGCAAGCGCTACAACTGAACGGATGTGGCACCCCAGACCATTTGTTACTAGGATGCAATATACTAAATAAATGTATGAAACAAATGTATAAGCTATTATATGAAACGTCCGGATTTGCTGAATGCTGTTCTAACAATCACTTACCTGTAGGTTACCACAACCATTAGCCAAGCCTTCGGGATATCTGTCTTCTATGCCCACTGTGCTTCCTGTTCTGTTCTTCCTTTCCTATCCCAATTTGATGTTCTCATGCTCCTTGATCATGTGAAGGAGCACTCTCGTGGGTCAGTTCCATATTTCAACCCACATACTTTTTGTTCCTTGTTCTTTCCTGTGTGACATCGTCTTTGAGAGGCTATGGAGGCTTAAGCCAGGTAAGTCCCCCTGGTCTCCCGCATGTAACTTCCCCCGGCTTACGTCACGTGACGCCTCCTCATCTTCAGCACGTAACTCCCCCTGATCTTCAGAATGTAACCCCCCCCCCCTTGGTCTACAGCACGGAACTCCCTTTAGTCTCCAGCACGTAATTCCCCGGGTATCCCGCGAGTAACTCCTCCTGTCTCCAACACGTAACTCCTCCAGGTCTTCAACACGTAAGTCCTCCTGGTCTTCAGCCCGTAACTTCCCCCCCCTCCTCGGTGTGCATCAAGTGACTCCGTCTAGCCTCCATCATACAACTCCTCGAGCATACAACTCACCCTAGTCTCTAACACGGTGCTCCCCCTAGCCTCCAGGCCTCCAACATGCAGCTCCCCCTCGCCTCCAGCATACAACTCGCCCGAATGTTTTGCCTTTCCCTCGACTTACCACAGCCAGGCGCGCTCAATTGGGATGCAATTTCTGTAGTGGAATTCGTCTCAGAATGTTCGGCATCCTTGCCATGGAAGCACTGCATTTTAGGCTCAACTTGCCTCACTGCTCTTTTACGATGCGCACTTTACCGTGTAAATGTAAAGAAATGGAGGGTTTGTGTATAGAAGTGTGGACGAAGGTGCTGAGTTATGTTCTACAGAACATTACATAATTGGTGCTAGTGGTGCTCACCATTTACTGTATAATACTAGAGCACTCTGAGTGCGCATACCTCCGCAAAGTAAAGCAACGGTAACGAGAAATTCAAATCGGCTCTGAATCCATTATTTTCTTTGTAGCAACTCAAAAATCTAATCATTTGTGCCTTTTGATAGTATTAACAGTTTCTGCATTTTTCTTAATGTCCGTTCATAACTTTTTTAGTTAGGCTGCAAACAAATATTAAGATAAACGAAGTCGAACATACAAACGAACCAACCGATTTGCACCAAGCACCAAAATTTAATCATTTATGTCATTTAACATTACAAACAACTCATGTAAATTTCATAAAGATCAATTCAAAACATTTTGAGTAATGCTGCTAACAAACATTATGACAAACATAAGTCAAACATACAAATGAATCAACCGATCTGCACCAAAATCTAATCATGTATGACTTCTAACAATACAAACAACTCCAGTAAGTTTCATAAAGATCCATTGAAAACTCTTTGAGTTATTGCGCTAACAAGCATAAAATCAAAACAACGATAAACAGCCAAACATCAGATCATCACAAAAATTTGGTCTTTACTCCTCGTGATATACCTAACAACTCATGTAATTTGCATGGAAATCCGTCCATAACTTTTTTGAATGATGGAATTGAGAAAAATGAGGCTGACAAACAAACGCATGAGTGGATCTTCACTAAAAGTTAATCATCTGTTCCTCCTAACATACCTAATAATCCCTGTAAGTTTCTTCAAAATCAGTTCATTACTTTTTGAGTTATGTTGGTGGCAGACAGACAGAAATACCGACAGACAGACAAAGAGACAGATAAACCCGACGAAACAATAACCTCTTTCGCGGAGGTAACAAGTTTCCTGCGGCTTGAGTGTCTGCTTCCATGATTTACACGCTCATGCAGTCCCTCCATTCAAACCAAACGTTTGAGCCTCAACCTCTTTGTTCCTTCCTTGAGGTAAACCGCCCCTGCTTTATTTCCTTCAATCCATTACATTAAACCCTTCGTTTAAAAAAATAATAAGCTTTAACCTTTTGCTCTTCCCATGCATTTGACCCATCTTAGTTTTAAGTTCTAAATTTTCTTGCCATACATTAGATCAGCATTCATAGCTTTAATTATTTATTCTTTTACTCTATGTAGGTCAACCTTCCTCATTTTAACCCTGTATTGTATTTCTGAAGCCAGCTTTTCCAGAATTCACATTCTATCTCTACCGTTTAAAAGTAACTTTTCTTACTCAAACGTATATGCATAACACAGGCTAGCATTTCAGTCCAACCTCACTCTTTTTAACATATTACTTTGGCCATCTTCAGCTCTATTCTGTCTCCCTTTGACCCATAACTTTAACCCATTAATCTCATCCTATCTACTGCAGCGTCCTACCTTACTTCTTCGGCCTATCCCTTTTCATTTTAGCTTCCTGAAGTAACACTTTTAGCTTCTTCTCTCACTTTTACGCATCGTTAAACTATTTGTGGTACAAGGGATAGCATCCCACTTGTATCTCACAGCTGTTCCTTCAGTGTGAATTGAAGATATCTTACAAGCAAAGAAAGCAATGCATATCGCAGAAAGATCAAGTCTACGTGAAGCAATATAAACTGTAAGCGCTGTGATTGGTAAAACGCTCGCCGTCTTGATGTGAGCATGACGATCGCGCTGAGAGGTTATGCCCGAGTAGCTACAGGGCCGCGCATGTGGAACACTCCTGCACTTTGCATTTCCGTTAGGTAACATTGATATATTCCTAATAGGCATGGAAATATACAAGATTTTATATAAATAATAAAGTATATAGTTAATGTATTCCGCTGCGAATATTTAATGTTAAAATTCGAGAAGTTACCTGAGATATACTGTAAGTGTGGAATAAGGCATTGGGTTTCCATTTTATGGTACAACCTATAAATCTAGAGGGAATCAAACACGGTATGATTAAGGTTAACATTTGAGCGCAATATATGTTTAATTTATTTAACTGAATCTTTTCAACTGCTGCTTTATCGTTATAGCATCTTTCTTTGCTCATTTTAATTCATTTTTTTCCATTTTGCTCACATACTGTATTCTTACTACATAGCTTTCTCCCATCTTACATTTAACTACGCGCATTTACTATTAACCAGTTAACAAAATAAATTCTGACGTTTTCTGTTTTTCTTTCATCAACCATTAGCCAGTATATATTTTTTGTCCCGGTCTTTCCCATATTCTGTCTTAAGTCCCTAGTCCTAGTCTTTCTTTCATGGTCCAAGTCCAAGTTTTTCATGGTCTTATTTCCTGAGTCCTACCTAGTCTTGTAATGGTCTGCCTATCTGTGTCTAACTAGTTCGACTCTGACGCAATACAAAGACCACAGCAAGACAACTTTTTTCAAAATCCGGCAAGGATTATCATGAAATCCCGGGCGAGCAGACAGCGTTGACAGCGGAGTCAGCTTTCCCGCCAGCTGATGAGCTGTCTCACCGGGACAAAAAAAAAAAAAAATGTTTTGCAGAGTCTGTGCAAGCTCGGTGGGAGAAGATTCCTTCGTCACTTAATTAGGTTAACCAGTAATGAGAAAAATTAATAAGTAGCTGGAGTGAGCCCTCAGGCAACATTGCCTCATTCTGCTGGTTTTAATGGAGATCGCTGCTTTCAATAAAAACATGGAAGGCTTATAGGATAAATTGTAAAGGATAGGTGAGAAAACTGCAACAAAAGTTAACAACTTTATTGAAGTCTTTACGCACAGGACAAAAAATAAAAGTAATAGAGAGATGATTTACTTGCTCTGAGACCAAAGCTATATACGTCGTCTTGAATTCGCGAAGATCTATAAAATTTTATGAAAGTTTTGTCAAGTTGCAAATAACATCCCGGTCAGGAGAAACTGCCTTCTCTCTCTAAAACTTTCATGGAGTACGTCTGTGATCTTATTCGTACACTGAGTTCGAACTGATCCAATTCGCACACTGAGTTCAAACTGATCCAATTCGTACACTGAGTTCGAGCTGATCCAATTCGCACACTGAGTTCGAACTGATCCAATTCGCACACTGAGTTCAAACTGATCCAATTCGTACACTGAGTTCGAGCTGATCCAATTCGCACACTGAGTTCGAACTGATCCAATTCGTACACTGAGTTCGAGCTGATCCAATTCGCACACTGAGTTCGAGCTGATCCAATTCGTACACTGAGTTCGAACTGATCCAATTCGTACACTGAGTTCGAGCTGATCCAATTCGTACACTGAGTTCGAACTGATCCAATTCGTACACTGAGTTCGAACTAATCCAATTCGTTCACTCAGTTCGAGCTGATCCAATTCGTACATTGAATTCGAGCTGATCCAATTCGTACACTGAGTTCGAGCTGATCTAATTCGTATGTGGAATTCGAGATACTCTAATCCTCTAAGCTGAAGCTGATCCGGAAATTCTGAGGCTGGAATTTCAGTCACCACTTTCGATTAAGTTTTGAGGCAATCCAGATCGATTATGCTTGAATCGGACGGTTTTGCTTTGCTGCCATTTCAAGCATAATCTGCTCACTATTAGCATCTGAAAATCAATCCAAAGTGGTTATTTTAATGCTAAAAATTAAAGTTTCGGACAAGGTAAAAATAATTAGTGGATGATCATGATTGAAGCATTTGAATCGAACTCGCCTTTAGTGGAAATTATGGAAGAATTGGACGGACAAATCTTCCATTAAAATTTAAGCTAGCGAGACCCGTGGAAATTCCACGGTTAATTAATGTCTTCACTTACCTTACTTTGACCAGAGACAGCGCTTCTAACTTAACCCACTTCGTCTAAACTACTGCCCGCCGGTTAACCCTGTCTACCGTTACGCAGTCTATCTACATTACACCTAGTCTAATTTCTCTTAGTGTGATGATTTCTTCTGTGAATCTTGCATTTGTCCTGTCAGCAAAGAATTCGCACTTGTCTAATCTCATACTGAGAATGACCGTTATGGGTTTATATATTTATATATTTATTTGTTTATTTATGGGTTTCATGTCACGCCCTTAACGAAATAGATAAGCAAGAATTAGTTCTGGGCTTCCAGGTTTCAACAGTGCATTCATCTGCTTGAAGACTGTGGTCATCCTTCTAAGCTTCATTAAAACTGATAGGTAGAAAATATTCCAGGATGCAGATGATGGCACTCGAACAGCATATCTGAATTCCGGTCTTTCTATGACTACGTTGAAGTCCACTCGATGTAGATGCATACGGCTTCTCTAAACAATCTCTTCCATCGTGATGTGTACTCTCTTCTGAGATTTACTTCATACAAACATCAGCTGATACTCTTATTTTGTTAATTATCGAGGCAACTGGTAAGATATTCTTGAGCGGTCAGCAGGCTCGTACGGACCACGATGATTTTTCGGCAGAAAATTATTTTCTCCACTTATTTTGGGTTCTTCTTTCAACAGAACAAGTTTTCTTTTGTGGAAAAAATTTTCCGAGTTACATGCCACCCTTGAGTATCTTGGATACAGAGCTCTGTATTTATTAGAAGCAATATCGACTGCGGGCAAAAAACGTCGCTTTTTTGTGTATCACTGAAAGAAGCTGGGTGTTGTTCAGCCTTTCTCACTTATCTGTATGGTTCCCTAATTCAAGTTGGCAGTTGCGCAGCATCATACACAAGGAAGTTAATAAGAGCCTCACATGTATAGAAGGGAACTCAACCATCTACCCTAAATAGGTAATAACCCGAGAAATAATAAAGTACATATCCTGTCAACACGCGATACTACTCAGATAAGGAGCTCCCTTTTACAGATGTAAGGCTTTGCTTTAAATCTTTGCGATGATGCTACAGGCAACACAAGACGGATCTTCACAAATTATTCGCTATCATTATTGACAGCGCGGGCACTCTCGTGTCCTGATAAAGTTATAGAGGCACGAAGCTACTTCTTGCATTGCTTTTCTAAACATTTGCACCCCTTTGCTTAGTTCTGTTTCTCACAGCTTGTAGATAATTTACACTTCCATTATCTTACACTTTTAACTTTTTTCAGCATGCTCAATTTTTTACTATTACGGCGCCAGTGGATATTAATCAGTAGCCCATGATCTTTCTGCTTTGTTTGATGCAATAGCTATACTACAATGTGCAACAGACTACCAATTTCTTCAGTCACAGCGGTGTAACCCTTTGTTCTCAAGATATTGTATTTCTTCAGCATCGCGCACTTCCTTCAAAAAAATACTTTTAAGTGGAGATGTTCAAGACTACTTCTCTGTGCTCCCAAATCGTATCCTAGCTACGCATCTGGCCGCCACCACCACCAAAGCGACGATAATTTGCCGTGAAAAATAAGCGGTTAATATTGTACGGGTGGTATTGATTATATCTTGCCAGCGAAACTGACGGAAATTTTTTTTAAGAAGCGAAAACAAGACAACAATGGTTGATCTTTCTTTCAGCGAAAATCAAAGCTTCTTGTACCTATATGGACGGAAGGACGGACGGACGGACGGATGAACGGACGGACGGACGGACGGACGAATGGAGCCTCAAGAATTAAAATATAGATTTTACACTTCTGAAATAAACGATGACCACCCGGGGAAATAATTGTCTTTAATCACAACGCCTGATTGTACTCAATTATAAATTCTAAATTTTAGCTAATATTGATTAGAGCGATCATCAGACAACAGCGACTGTTTGCCTGACATTTTCCCCTGCAGAGTATGTCATCAAAAGTAAAAGATAAAAATATAATCTTGGACTGGCACCTCTGTGATCCCATACTGGCTTCAATTAATGAAACAAAAGACACAATTTACCAAACATGGCAACCTTGGATATTTTGAGAAGGAAATAAAGTAATAACCTTTTCATTAGAGTTACTGTTTTTGTGGAATTAGCCACACAATTTTCAAATTTTGAAAAAATAAAGAAATGATCACCTGAAACCTACATTACCCTCATCACAAATTCCCCCTGCTGATGATTAATTGATGAACAAATAATGCTTATTCATAGAACAAATTAAAATAAATAAAAGATTTTTCCAATAGTATTTACATTGCTAGAACTCAATGGATATTGTTCGAAAGGTTTGCACCCTCATAAAAAACGAATCGACTTACGTATTTCACTTTTGATGCTATTCGCCATACTGCCAGTTTGAAAGCTCTATTTTATTAATTTATTTATTTAAAAACTTGTATCGTAGGCCAGGAATTCAAAAGTTCGTATCCAATCGAAAAACACAAGTTCATGGCAAAGCTGATTTCGTACAAAAATATTTATTTGCTCTGCAAGTTACGTAAAGTTCTGAAGACAGGACGAATAAATAAAGCTTTGCCTGAGATTACTTCCAAAGTTCATAGCATTGGAAGTTTCCCAGGCAAACATCATGATTTTTTCAAGAGGAGAGTGTTGCCGTCCCTTACCTAAAGGCGAGCTCAACGTTGGGGCAATACTGCCCTGGAGCCGCCAGTGGACTGTGAGATGTGGAGGAGTGAAGTGGTGCTCGCTCTCGTCCTTGTGTGCGATCGCCTTCAGGCTGATCGTTGTGTAGTCGTAGTAATAGTATAACCTTTTAATTTAATTGCTTGATCAATCGAGAATTGACGATTTATTCCCAACATCAACATTTCGTTGTGAAACTTTAATATTTATGTATGTAAACGTTTCAATAAAAACGATTTACCATCAAATTTAAAACTATAATCAAACAT
Organism: Parhyale hawaiensis; assembly: GCA_001587735.2. Taxonomy (NCBI): domain Eukaryota; kingdom Metazoa; phylum Arthropoda; class Malacostraca; order Amphipoda; family Hyalidae; genus Parhyale; species Parhyale hawaiensis. Next base: position 25,840,177 of record LQNS02278171.1, on the reverse strand, counting down.
CAACTAGCATTTTAGTATAACAAGCCAATTTTGCGTCAAAAAAATACGATAAACTATAACCGTTAACATTGAAGCAGGATCGCATTTTACAAATCCAGTCAGTATGCCTGTCAACGAAAGATGACATTTATTAAGTAAATAGATCAATGAATGACCAAGCTGTATCACTACAAACGCCCAGTTTGTAAAAGTGTATGATAAGCGTCCCAAATATTACACAGATGAAGGCTTAATATAACGGGCACTGAAATATATTATATATTGATGAGGAATCCCGAATTACAATAATATTTGACCTGTAGCTGCAAAATCATGATATAAGAAAACGGTTAGCGGTGTTAGGAATGGGAATAAGTAATGTGATATGGTAAAGAATAATAGTAAAAAGATACTTTGAAGGCATTTCAAAAATTAATAACCATTTTTTTTGTGACAAATAAGACCCCCTACCTAATTCCTAGTGCTGGCAAATGTGCATAGCACTGTAGCACTTTGAAGAATGCAACTGGAAAAGTTTCAACAGATATAGTAGCAACTTTCGTGAAAATCACGATTAGAATTTATTGTATTTTATAAGTGTGTCTGTAGAATTAAAACCATATTTTCACATGCTGCGCTTAAATAATAATATTATTATATTTTCATCATTATTAATAATAATTATATGATAGCAATAATATTAAAATTACTAATATCAGCTAATAATAATAGCAACAATAAATTAAATAACAGTAATAATATTATTATTGATAAAGTATTTATCCTAACAATGGGATTTTATTTAATATTCGATGTGCAGATGGCTCATTGCACCACACTACGATGTATTTTACCTAGTGGAAAAGCACAGTTAATTCAAACTACTGTTTTCATTAACAAGCGCATAAAACAAATCATTATGTGTCTTACTTTGTTTCATGAGTGACAAACTTAGATTAATTACAACTGCTTATTAGTGGCAAAATACCAATGTCCCTAAAATTATTTTAAAAAATTTTGTAACAGAAGTTCAGCAGCTCTGACCTCGCGTGCAAATTAACTAAATAATTAACGGAGCAAAGGGTAAATATTCTTCAGGTCGCAGTCGGGCAACAGGGACAGGGGAAAAGCCCGAAGATTTCGTCGCAGTGATTATATTATCCAACTTGATTTCTTCCTTTGCTTGAGCGGAAAGATTTCTGCTTATATGATAGTATGGAATAAGTATCAAGTATACGGAGTTGAAATTGGTATTTTGCATGTCATCAAAGGAGAAAAAGGATTACGCTACTCAGCATAAATAAGCAGGAACGTTCATCTCTTATGTTACTCTAAGATGACAGTTGCTGTGTAACCTTTATAAGCGAATTAGTATTACAACGAGTTATTTGCCGTCATTTTTCATGACCAGGTGCACTAGTTAGCAATGTAATATCTAATCACTGCAAAACGATATACACCGAAGTGTGTTTGCAAAGATATATATAAAACTACAATGATTTAATAATTGTTTATATGTATGTATTTGTGTATATGTACTCTTTTGTGTCCAGCTTTGCTAGGTACTTGTGGGTCTAAGAAAATGTTGCATGTTCTCGCAGTAAGGCTTGTATTACGCAGGGGCCGCACTAGGCAACCATTTTCGCAACATGACGTCATGATACGCAGCTCGTACGTCTTCGAGTAGCAAAATTGCTGCTAACAACAGACAAGTTGCGCTTGCGCGGCGAAAGGTCGCTTGAGGTTTTCAACGTGCAACCAGTTGGTCGTACAGCCGCGGAAATCGAATTCGTCTCTACACAGTGTGATGTTGGGAGGTTATTTAAAAACACTTTTTTAATAATTATAAAACCCCGTCCAGACCACCACAACAATCTGTTCGCATTATGGCGACTTCACTTATCGCTGCGAATTTTTGTCGTTAAATCACAGCTTTGAACGTTTTTGCGAGCATCTGACTTGCTGCACATTTTGGCGCGATTTACGCTGCGAACAAAACGGATTCACCCTCAAAACGAATAAAGTAGGCGTCTCATGAGTTTTTTTTTTACTTCTTTGTAAACATTTTTAAAAGCTCTTAAGCTTCTCTGAGTTCTATTTTACTGCAAATTTGACGAGAAATATAAAACTTCACGACAGTAGTGACACTTGTGAGGAATACTGAGTTGACGGCAAACATTTTATTGACTTTTTGTGGACACAGTTGTGATTACACAACGTATGTGTAACAGAATATTATCGAGTTACCTCTACTTGGCAATTATTTTTAAAATTGCTCTCCAAGCCACTCGTTTGAATGTGCTGCTATGCCCTCGAAAATACGACCGCGTGGTAAAGAAAAGTGTGAAAATGTCAACCCAAGCTCAGCTGGCAGTACGCGCATTGCTGTAGAACGTCAAGTAAATTTAGTATCTGCATTTGCAATGATTGCCTGTATAATCCTCCTATTTCTAGAATAGTTGTGTCGATACTAGAAGTTAAACAGGCTATTAATAGTGACAAAAACCGTTGTTTCTTTGGATCAAGGGGCGCGAGCAACGAAGTTCTGCGGGACATGTACACTTAGAAAATTGTCACGCTTCGCTACACCGCAGCGTGAGGCGGCGTGCGCGGCCATGGACGCTGCCGTGAGATTTTCACTGGGTTCTGCGATATCGCGCAGACGTTTTTCGCACTTATAAGCGGTAGTGTGGACGGGACGTTGTGTGGCGGATGAGCAGCTTCCCGTTGCTAGTGTATCATGTATAGCTACAGTCGTTTCGATACACAGCTAGATGTCTGAGTGAGTTGCGCGTTGCTCGTACCAATGTCATAGTGTGGCCCTGCATAGGCTACCATGTGATTTCTCATTATAAGCCGTCTGGAGGATTTGTATCGCAGGGCAAAAATAATACCATAAATAATCGGATTATGTATTATCTATTTACTTTTCGGATTCGGAGTACTTTAAGGCATCATCGTACTCCAGCTACAGATGATAGTTTAATCTCATGTTGCAAGACCGTAGATTTTTTTATCATTTTTTTAACGAGATAGCGCATATCGTAAAAGAAGACAAACAGTTCAAATCTGAATTGATTTGACTGACAATGCAGTTTTAAATTGCAAGCGTCCTAAAATGAACGGCATTCATCATTGCTGCCGCTGATATCAACTGTATTATTAGTGTCTTTGATGGCCTCTCAGAGCTTGCTGCTGTATTGCCAGATAATTTACTTGCACTAGTGCTATGCACTAATTACTCTAGCACCATAGAGAAAGTGACTCTTTTACTAGTTATTGGATAATTTGTCATATGCCGCGTGCACCTCAAGGGGGTTTTCTCATACGAAAGGCAAGGTTAGCTTTTGCACTTTAGATTGGATTAGATGGTTGGCAGTAGAAGGATCAACAGGCCCATTGCCAGATAGAAGCCGAAGCTCAGGCTCCGGCCTTTTGTGAGCTATTGTCTTATGTTAATAAACAAGCAATTAGATGTACAACTTCAGTCAATGGGTTAATTGGGCAAGTACGATTACCGGTACTTGCTGCAACTCTGCGAGGAATCGGAGACATTGAGTTACATATTTAGGCGCACATCTGTTGCGCTGTTATTAATTTCTTCCCTTACTTTATGTATAAAGAATCAAAGACAAGCTCGCTCTTTATGATGTGATTCGTAAATTTGTGACGCATGCATTCATGGATCCTTAACTATGTACGTGCATACGCATTTACCTCTTTGCTTGTAAAGGCAAACATTAGTGAGGAATTTTACTGGAATTCTCTTGTGTAAATGCAAAATAAACTTCGTAAAATATTATGATTTGTAATTGGAAAAGTCTAAATATTGTTAGACAAAAATACAATATTAGCAAAGAGAATTTAATCATGTATTCTATGAAATGTATTATTTACTGCACAAACTGATAATTTTAGTAAGATTGAGCACTTGCGACCCTCTAACTCATTTCGTTCAGATAATAATTGTAAGAAATTATTCAAATATAGACAGCTGATTTTCATTTCTGCAATCCCGCCTGATCGTCCCTTTGTTGTCTAATTGTTCCTTTCCTGATTAATGGCCTCGTTCCTGGTTAATTGTCCTCTAACTTACCTAATTGTTTCGTTCCTGAATAATTGCTTCGTTCTTGGCTGATGGACTCGTTCCTCCTAATTGTCTCGTTACTTGCCTAATTGTCCCATTCCTGCCTAATCGCCCCGTTCCTGAATAATTTTCCTATTACAGGCTGATTGTCCTCAGCCTCACCTGTGCCTGAGGCTGTATATATGACACCATATTTTTCAAATTTAATACTGAGGAGTGTGCGAGAAACACGTAGAGTAGAAGAACATAAAGTTAATAGTTTTAGAATTATACACGTATTTGATGGCAAAGGTATAATAGGTAGAAGAACTACAACATACATGTGTACTTCCTTATTCAAAAAGCCTCTTCATTATATGGGTCATTTATTTTACAATTATAACTTTTTTTTACCTTTAAATGGACTATTTATTATGATGGTGACTCTCTTACTCGTAACGTTATTTTAATCCTATGAATTATTAGTCGGAACACGTCGTGCATTGGAAAGTTGAAGACCGCTACTCCAGTGCATCGCTCACAAATATGACGTGTAATATGAATATTATGGGGATATTTAGCCGTCAATGAAACTTTCATCGCACTTCGATTCGTATCTGAAATTTTCGTTAATTTGAAGCGCCTCAAAATAGGATATTTGTTTCGGTACAAGGAAATGTTGGAGTACCAAGGACTGACTGGATCCATCAAACAAGGAATGTTTCGCCAATAATTTGTTTGTATCGTAATTTTACTAAATTCACTAGCGTTGTTGGACGTGTATTCCTCAAGCTTCCGAACCGGGGCCATCCGCCCGCCGTCTGCGTGGTGTATTGGTCGTTTTGCAGCTGCCTTCGATGTTACGCCGATGAAGGTGGTGAGAGTGTGTGCGTGTCCCCTGAGGTGGGACTTGGTGGGTCGCGGACTAGGTTGTCCCAACATGATTACAACGTCGGTTTTAGTTGAACGAAGAATTGGAAAATGACGATATTGTCCTCTCATCGCATCGTAGGTCCAATGAAATCGGAAGTAGATCAATCCCAGCATTTCTATGTGGGGAATACACGTGAGCTGCGGTTGAAGTTTATTGCTTTGCACTGGTGATTGTTACAGGCCAGACTCGTTTGTCCAGTCGTTGTTTTATACCCCAGTATTTTGTTGGCTTGGGAATCATAATACGGGATTCGTATTCAGCTGTGTGGATGTGCACGGGTTCTAGTCAGCTTTAAATATTTTTTGGAGTTTCTTAGCAACGTTTCGAAAATCCTAGAATTACTTAATGTAACATTTCCAGCTCTACCTGTCAGCCTTTTGATGTCCCTACATGTAATTTTATTGATATTACTAATAAAAGTAATAATAATAATAAAATAAAATGAAACCGAAAAATCCTATTTTAAAATTTAATCTGAAACATATTACTTCTTTACTACATATAAATATGTGAACTTAGCTGCATCACAATCTGTGCTTCGAAATTAAGAATTGTCATAAACGAATGCGGGGGACGGATATACTTCAGTTATTAAATTTATGTCCTCAACATTAACTTCATTTAAGGGAAGTTTCCCTATCTTCAGCCATCACGCTGAAACATTAGAGAAATTCTAACATTGAAACTGTAAGAATAAAAAAATGAAGGAGGAGAAATGTAAATTTGGACTACTGATATCGTGGCAGCTGATGAGGTTTTCTATTAACTTTAACGTTTACCATTTATGTTAGCAATACTGAGCTAGAAGTTTTATTACTTGAATGTTTAAAACTTCTTAGAATGAAGGCGGCATTATGTTTTAAAAACTTTCAAAGGAGCTGACATTTACGCTTTTAATAACTGAAGATTACCTTGGCTTGCTCTGTTTGCTAATTCGAATTAAATCAAGGCACTGCAGGACTGCTATAAACTGAAGATTTATTATGCAAAAAGGAAATGCATTACAAACAATATGCTTTCATTCCAGTGGAGAAATATTACGGCATAGCTCATATGTTTTTGCCTTTTTATCCAGGTTTCTTTCCTTCAACGCTGTTTTCAGTTTTTTTTTTTCATCAAGTTGAGTGGCCTGTGCGTAACCTGAACAGCAGCTTTCGATTTACTTGTTCCATTATCTTGCTTCAGACATAGCTCAGTATTGGAAATATATATTTTTTATTATTTTAGTAATACCCGCATCTATCGAAAATCACGAGAAGAGCTTTTGTGGCATTGAATTATTTAAAACTGTAAGAATGGCTTAAACTCTGCGCTCTTTAGTGGTTGAAAACAGCGAATTGCTGTGCTGCTCATACATCAATCAGCCAATACCTGATTGTGAAATTGATCTGAAGCCTTTTATTGTTCCTGGGTTGCTGCCAAGGAAATTAATTTGTCTGGAGAGACGAGTTGTGTTGTCATGCATGAGATCTTAAGGCTGCAGTCATGGATATTCTCTGTAATGTTAGTATTACGGCAGTGTAGCCCTTACGATACTGTGTGTCAGGCTGTGATAGACATAGCCTCTCTTTTTACATGACACTGAGTTGATTATTATTAGTCTTTTAAAATTATATCAGCAATAATTGTGTTATTACTATTATTATTTTTATTATTAATGGTATTGTTCTTGCTATTATAGAAAATATTTCGAATAATTAACTGTTGTTGTTGATGTAAATCAAAGACATCTTTTCACAATCTTTAAATGAAAACTGCCTAATAACCAAAATGTTAATGATGTTAATGTGATTAATGGTATGTGAACTGTAGCTACATTATAATATTATTATTGGAGGCTCTTTTGTATCTTTTGATGAATTATTGTTATTGCAAGCTTAGTTTCCAGTGTACAGGTTGATTGAATAAAAAATCATTCACGGTTAATAAGCATAGTATGCTCGGCCTGGGTTTTGTACAAAAATTTTTTGCTAACCGGTAGAGCGATATTTATCCAGGTAATAATTTACCAAATAATTTCTAAAATATGCAAAAAAAAAAAAAAAAACAGTGTATAGCCTGAATCATGTGTAATACGATGGCGAATACTTTTTGCAATATGTAATGGCAAATTTATTAAGTTGACTCAAGTGTTTTATATCATAACGTTATGAAGTTTCTGGCTGCTTTAGAAGCTAAAATAGCAAATTAGCATCTGCAGCGGCTAAGTTTTTTAAGTTATAGCTTACAAAGTGACAAATCAATTGGGTAAAAATATTTTTCAAGGCAAAAAAATAACTTCAAATATCAACTGTAAGACTATAATTCCACGAAACGAGTAAAGCTGCAAATCCACTGCTATGTAAAATTTATTTATTGGATGTAACGTAGCACAAACAATGAAGTTCGAAACAAAGATTGCTGACAGCTAGTAAAATAACAAATCTACTGCGCCGCATCGAGAATACAATTGTTCAAAGCACGTGAATTGACATTATTTTGGGCATTAATAAATTCACCATGACACAAAGTTGCCACAGAGCAAGTAAAGCGACAAAAATCAAATTTGACGCAAACACTGTAATAAATAAGAAACTTTGAAATTCTCACAGTACTAGATAACGGAACAAATTAAGCACTCAGAAAATTTCTTAAAGCACGTAATCCAAAAATAATTGTCAAGTCTACAAGTTCTATGACGGAGGTGCTATTGCTGTCCCATAAAAATTACGGCACAAAGTTCAGGACATCGAGGCGCCCTGCGGATTACGTTCATTTTTCAGACTTGCAAATAAGGCAGAGGCGAACCCTCATTTATTATGAGGGCGGCGCTCGCCAAGACAGCGTCAGTTTTTAATTGGATTCATGAAAGCTTTCTTTGCACAGAAATGAGGCAATTTATTGTGACGGAGTAAAATCTCAAACTTACTCCAGTGATGACGTAAAGGAAGTTACATTAATATGTGTATAAAGGAGGTCTTAATTTCAGGCGTTCTTATCAGACTAAAGAAGGCGCTATGTACGCAAATTAAGGAATAACTTTCAACTTCAAACGTTGTTATCAGACTGGAAGAAAAATTATGCACACAAATTAAAATTACTGTAACAGCAAAGGTTCTTCTAAGACTGGATGCAGCGTTATGTACACAGAGCAAAAATATGCTTTAACTTCAAGTGCACATATTAGACAAGAAGAAGCAGCAAATAAACAAACTATATACATACTGCAACTTAATGCAAGGAAGTCAAAATATTGCTACGTTACTTTAATGTTGGTAAAGGTAAAGTCAACTTAGATCACACCCTCACCTGGGAAACCCACATGCACTGGTTTGTGCTGCGGGTATAGGCCCAGTGGCCCCAGATGAGTAAATGTAGTTGCAGTAGACCTAGGGTCACCAAGAACTATTCCGCCAATTTGACGGAAGGAACAAATGGCCCGAGACCTCCCACCCCCCTCATCTCTGAGGAAGGCAGCTCCGCCACGGTGCCGTGCATGCACACACAACTATCGAGTCAGCACACCAAGATCTGCAAAGAGCTCGCTGCCTGGCTGGGCATCGAACGTGCGAGCGATACAAGGTGTTAGAGCTGAGAACGAAAGCATGCAAGCATAAAATAAAGAAATGAAATTTTGCGTTGAAGCTGCATATTTACCTCGAAAATAATATCTAATGTATTATAAAACAAGTATATTTAAAGTTTTATTAAGTGTTGAACATTCCTTCAGCGTATCAATATTGCAATAAGAAAAAACTAGGGGCATTTTACACGTCCGATAAGATCTCAGCGCATAAGCATAAATAACATGTTTTATGCGTTTTGAAAGTTTTATGAAGAAGAAGAAACATTAAAGTAAATAGGTTAGTGATATTGGACGCTGAAGTTCATATGTATTTGGTGAATAAGTAAAACGAACTTTTATTAAATATAGAATAATGAAGATTCTAGTAGCTACATATATAACTTTAGAAAATGTGGATTTCACAAACTGCGAAAAACACAAAAGTTTAAGTATTATCTTATTGTTTTTTAAGTAGAAAAACTTCAAATAAAACAGTAATAATAATTTCAGTTACGCTCATTTTTTACTTTTGAATTTTTGAAATCAATGTTCTCAATAATAAGCAAATAGTAGCAGCAGTTACAAACACACAAACGAATAAATTGATCATCTCAAACACTTGGTCATATGTGTCTTTTTACAATTTCTACAAATTTCATGAATACCCGTTCATAACTTTTCGAGTTATGTTGCAGTTGCGACTAATAAAAAAATAGACGTAGAGACAAATATGCACATGGACAGACAGATCAACTAGTCTTTCGCTCCTAGTAACATCCACAACAATATTATTGCTGTAAATTTGATGAGGATCCATCCATAATTTTTTCAGTTATGTTGCCAGAAAAAAAGATGCAGGAAAACAAACAAACAAACTGTCTAGCGGATCTACACCAAAAGGTTACCACCTGTTCCTCCTAATATACCTAACAATCTTTGCCAATTCTGCCAAGATAGATCGATATTATGTGAGGTTGATAGACAGACAGCCAAAAATACTGACAGCAAGCGATCAGACAAACTCGACAGAAACATAATCTTGGCAGAGGTAATAATGGTCCCAAAGTTGGAGAGAATGCATTATTGGGTGAAGCTATTGTGAATTTCTTTTACATAGAAAAAGTTTCGAATAAATGAAAAAATATCGTAGTTTTAGTTATACTCGAAATTGATGAGTTTCTAGTGCCTGGTTGTAACACGTAGGCTGTCAACTGAAACCTAAATTTGTAGACGTAAGAAGGTTCGGAGGCAGTTATGAAAATGGAGGCTCCAATGCTGACCCAGAATATTGAAACAACGCGACCATTTATTCCAATATTAAGGAAACTGATATGATTATTTTGACATTTCAGCAGCATGTTGATATCAATATAAATAAGCGACAAACTCTAGTCATTTACCAAAGTTGCCCGAAAGATTATCATGTTCGTAATCTTTATTTTTACCCTTTTAAAATAGAGATGCTTATATCTACTATTAATATGGATAAAACAATAATCCATAATCAGTCTAATCTTCAATTAGCCAAAGAGAAGCTGCTCTAGCGTTTCACGCTAAAAATTTTTCCACTTTTGTGGCGAGCACAAAATTGGCTGTGGTTTTTGTCTCTTTGCATCCAATTTTGCTGGAGAAAAAATAGGCTTAGACGTCCAAGCTGGATGGAAGCCTTACCTTATCCTCTTGGCTACTCATTTTCTCGGAGAATATTTCAAATAAAATGACGTTCTCGTGTGAGGAAATGATGAAAAATTCTTATATTTCGTTAACAGAGACTTACAAAGGTAATAATTTCTCGATAAGCCTCGTAGGAAATATAAATCGGTTGGAAATTTCATCAATGAACATTGCATCAAAATTACGTTCCTAGCCAATAGCTTCAGCTAAAAGAATATATGACAGCACTTTATGCCCATGAAAACTATTTTCAATTGTGTTATAACCAAAAAATTCATATTTAGTGCGGATGGCAAAAGGTTTAACTTACAATAAACGAATTTGTTTTGATACAAACTAACTCAATTTCATCATATCATCCTTTAAAAAAACAAAGCCTCCATCTTCTCACTATATCCTTTCGTCATTTCAATTTTAATATCATCTCCTGTGTATTAAAAAAAAATAAGAAGTCTTACTTTTTCAGGATACCCTTTCAAGTTTAAAATCACATCTTTTATAATCTCTGAAACAACAAAACCTCCATCTTCTTCCATAATGGTAATACATTTATATTTTCAAGATGTCCTTACAGTTTTAGTATCATAGTCTGAAAAAGTAACACTTTTAACTTTTCATAAACAGCCTTATGAAGCTATAAGCCCAGCCCGTACATTTTCCATTCTATCAATATCGTGACACATTTCCCCAAAGTTTTGAGTTTGCACAAGGGTTAACCGAATAGGTGCAATAACCCTAATAAACTGATATTAATACCTTCGCTGAAATTTAAAGGGTTACATATCAGCGGTGCAGCCCTTCTCCCTATGTTAGCTTCAAGAATGAATACCTCAGAATGTTGCACTCCTAATATGTAAGACACTGCATCCAGATAAAAAATGAATGATATTATTATTATTTCTACTACCAGTGCACCCGGCCAACAACAATGACGGCGAAGACAATTCGTGATGATATTTCTTCATGGTCACACCTTCGTTTATAGAGCTGCCAACTTGAAAGAACATACGAGATGAACGCTTTCGAATTCTCACTTGCTGAGCAACGAAACCATTCTCTTCTATCACTGACATGGAGAAAAATTGATTTTTGCAGGCAGTCAGTCATTACTCAATACATTAATTTGGATTCGGTATCACAAATACGCCAGGATATAATCTACGTCGATTTTTTTCTCTCAGGGAAAGCTAGTTCGTCGACGAACGAAATCAAGTTGAAAAAAAAGCAATGCAAGGAAATTATCTGTAGAAAGAAACAAAGGCCGTGTTCACACGTCATTCATATCATTCAGTCGTCCGAATATTATGCAGCGTCGTTGTCAGCACAACTTTGTGCACCGGTGCACCACAAAAAGTTAATAAAATGTTACCCATCAAATCTGTTTCCTATGCAAGCGCACTAGGGAAGTTACGGATATCTCTTCACACTTGGAGTGAAATAAACTTTGGAAAGGGTGCATTTTTCTGCTATTTTTGGGACACAGTTTCACATTCGGACAAGTGGATGAGCGAACGCGTTCAAATTAATGACGTGTGAACTTGCCCTCAGAATCAGGATGCATTAGAGGGATAAAGGAAGCTTCAGATATCTTCAGAGCTGTGAGTTTAACGCTTGCAATGTAAGAAGTGCATTCAGATATAATTTGAAGGTAAAATTAACAGATAAACAAACGAACATATGAACATAGAAATAAGCAAACAAATAAGCAATTCAATAAAGAAACAAATAAATAAATGCATGTTGATATTCAATATACAGTAGAATAAATGAAGGTAAATGGGTTCTAAATACATTTTTCATTTTCACTGTACAAAATATCAAAAATATCTCCAGTTATATATTAGGTCTTGGTAAATTTTTACTATTACTCCCACTCTAAAGCAGGTATTTTTAACCGTAATCTAATAGATATTGATGCCCTGACACGAATTTATATGCAGGTTACAGCCGTTGGAACTGCTTAGTTTTGAGATTACTGATGTATTAAAGTTAGCATTAAATCAGTATTGGTACTCACTACTGCGCTACAATTTACGTCTGTAAAATGTTTGCCTAGGCTCGTAACCTTAAGAAGCAATGCATCATTGGGTATAAAATTCATGGATTTATCGTTCATAAAATGCCAATGATGTCATTCCCAAATATAGGTAAAAAGTATGGAACTGGAACAGTAACTTTTTGCAAGTTACAATAACGACGCGCGGACGCACGCGACACTACGTAGTGAGTAAAAACTGTCCAGTCGAGCGACGCAATGGCTGATATGTTTATTTTTTTTTATTTGACCGAGCAACTGTATGATTTTGTGCTTTATGTACCTACTTTTGCTATAATATTAAATTGTCAAAATAAGTTTTGTTCTGTGATGATTTAGTGTTTTTAATCAAACTTAACTAGAAAATTACCTCATATAATATAATTATTTAATTAAACGAATCCTAACTAATTGCGCTAGAGTATTGATATAATGCTAAGTTGAATAAATCGATTCCTCAGAAACTACTCATTTCCGACAGCTGTAGCCCATAAATTCGTGTTCAGCTCATCAATATCTACCAAGATTGTTGTCCAAAATTCTTGAGATTGAGTGGGGGTAATAATAAAAAAAATACCCAGGTTTCTAAATATAACATACTTTTACTGGTCAAACTATGAAAAATTTACAATTAAATATATGATGTGTAAATATAGCGTGATTTTATTAGATTAGATTAGATAGGGGGCAGTAGACGAACCAATAGGCCCATTCCCAAAGAGATGCCAGAACTTACACCCCGGCCCTCTATGAGCTGTTGCCATTATGTTAGTAGGATATTGAGGACTGGGGAAACGAGAAGAGAAAGAAGGAAAGAGAAAAAAAAAGAAGGGGGAGAAGAATGTCAGCGAAAGAGATGATCATTAATGCACGCAAGCATGATCGATAGCCGCTGATATGCGGAGCTTAAAGATGTAGATGGAGCGAAAGTGAGAAGAAGACGGATTAAGATGGCCTGGGAAGCTTTGGCCGTTAAGAGCTTGCGACTAGTGGAGGAGGTGTTCTTAGCTGTGGAGGAAGTCTCTCCCAATGTATGTCAAGACGATTTTTAAACGAGTTGACTGACTCCGTACCAACAACGTCGGAAGGGAGTCTCTTCCTAATGCTGACTATGAAATATGGAAAGAACTGCTGAGTTAAGGTTGTTCTTCAAGCTTATGCTTGAGTTTTTGACCGTTGTTTCGCAAGCGATCATTAAGGTCTCTTTCAAAGAGTCCCGTTGTAGGTACGTCGTTGAGGCCATTCAAGTAGTAGATTGTTTCTATTAGTTGCCCCCTGAGCCGTCTTTGCTCCAGAGAGATCAGACCCAGTTCTTTTAGGTGACACATTCATACGACTTGTTTCTCAGCTGAAGCATCAATTTCGTTGCTCTGCGTTGGACTCTTTCCATGTTATCGATATCTTTACAGAGATGCGGCAACCAAAACTGAACAGTAAATTCTAAGTTTGGCCTCACTAATGCCTTATACAAGGGAACGATGATGTCCTTGGACTTGCATTCGAAGTTTCTGGTGATGAATCCCAGTACTCTGCTTGCCGTTTTTACACTCTTGTCAACTTGCTGACTGTGTTGTGGTTTGTTTCTAATAGTGATTCCCAAGTCACTTTGTTGGATGACAGCAGCCATTCCGACCTCTTCATTTTCAGTGGGGTGGAAGGGCTCACCAGCCCTACGTGCATTACTGAGCATTCGTCGACATTAAAGCTCATCTGCCACGTTCTGCTCCAATCCATGAGGTGGTCAAAGTCTTGTTGGAGATCGGCTCTTTTCGTGGCAGGATGACGTAGTTTAGTATCATCCGCAAATTTACTGATTTTGCTACAGATGTTAAGATCGAGATCATTGATGTAATTTGAGAACAGAAGTGGGTCAAGCACGCTACTTTGTGGAACCCCTGATGATACCTGTGTCCAGTCGCTCGTCTCTCCTTCAAGCTTCACTCGCTGCTGCCAACCTGTAAGCCATTCTTTGATCCATCGTAAATAGTCACCCTGGATGCCATAAGCTTCCAATTTTTTCATTAGCTGGTGATGGGGGACTTTATCAAAAGCCTTTTGGAAGTCTAGATACACAAGGTCCACACCTGTACACCCTTTTCTTCATCTTTAATACCTGTAACTTTTGAGAAAAAGCCCAGTAGGTTTGTTAAGCAGCTTCTTCCATTTCGGAAGCCATGTTGAGTGCCGGATATGAGCTTCTGCATCCTCAGGTGATCAGTGATGCGCTTTTTCAAGAGGCGTTCGATGGTTTTGCTGACGACCGATGTAAGACTGATTGGTCGATAGTTACCGGGGCTTTTCTTATCCTAGACATAGTATAAAAATGATAGACGGCTAGTTATATAAAATGGAAAAATATCTCAAACAGGATTACTGAAAATGGGCAGAAAACCTAAAAACTATTGTAAACAAGACAGGTGACAGGGATGTAGACTTAATTTTTATAGCTGTATGTGTACAACAATAATTGGTAACAATACCTATGGTATTTCCAAGGGTCAATGTGGCTAAGCTGTAACGGCCTTGGTTATTATCGGTCAGTCTGTTGCTACATTCAAACGAAGCTAAACTTGCGTATTGCTTGGTCAATTAACAAGGCAGGTATTGATTGCAACCATTGGCTGCAGTCTTGGTTTACAGGGCACTTAAGTGTAGCATAAAGTAGCTCATAGCACCTAACAGAATTTGTGAGTTTCGTAAAATTTCGTTGTTATTTCGTTACCACCAAACAAAATTTGTGGGATTCGTAGAACTGCGTTCAATCTTGTTTCGCCCTGTAGTGTTTTCTGAAACCGAAAGCAGCTTTATCGATTTTTGAAAATTTTATGCTCTTTCATTTCTTAAATGATTAATTTCTGATGCTGCTTTTCAGCTACCTAGTTATTCAAGCCTATTTTGGCAAGACTGTTTTACTTTTGCTACAAGGATTCACCATCCTATTGTATTCCTACAAAGAAAAAAAAACGTGAGTTAGAACGTATTACAGCCTTGCGTTTTACTCAATTAACTCTTATTCAGTCTCCTGCTGAAGGTAAAAATTTGGCCTAATAAATTTTCAATTTGATCGCGAAGCCTTTCTTCTAGTGCAATAATAACACGGGCTATTTGATGCTCATTATATGATATGTGACTGACACCCTTCAGAGTGTGTTTTATTGCGATTAGATTGGAGCATCACGAGTGGTAATAAAGTCGTTCTTTTAGAAATTTTAAATTGGGATTATGTTATAGTAATGATAACAATCGTCCATGAATAACAATTTCTCTAGTAAATTTTTCACGTTCATACAACACCAGCACGACGGAACGTCCTTGAATTGCATCTGAGCTGTAATTTAACGGATATATAATTCATTGTTGCTTGCCTCTAACAAGGCTATAATTAATTTACGTTTTTGCCTTGGAATGTTCATGCCTGAGAGGGCGAGGATGGCTTATTATGCATTACTATTATTATGATAGTCAGGCTTGTTAGGGCAAGTTCGGTGCACGTTATGGTGGAGTCACACTACGCGATCACTCGCTCAGTTTATGAGCGGTCGTTCAGTTCAATTTCTCTACTCTCCAGGGGCAACTTAGATACGGAATTTCACTTTGTAATCGGAACGACGTTGAAGCTACTCGCTCGTAGGTTGAGCGTGCAATTGTATCGTGCGCTCCCGGCGTTAGTACCTAAATTGCAACTTGTACGAAATGAATTGTGTGACAGCATAAGTCGACCATCAAACCCAGTCAAAATAACTGAAGATGCATAGTGTATTACTGAAATAGTGACCATCCATGGTATAATTACGTAAAGGTAGCCCACGAGCATCTCCGACTCCGCCCCTTTTGCTTGCTGGCTGTGACGTCACCTGGTGACTCAAACCGAGGCCGTCGAGAAAGATTCTCGATAGTCTCGCTCAAACTCGGTCGCCCACCATAGTCTTTATTTACGGTTTTCGTTCTCTCATTTGATTAAACGGTCTTTCCTTAACACAGCGTATAATTAGTTCAATTAAAATGTTGCGATTAATTGCAAAAGTCTTAAGCAGTTCTCCATACCTTGCTAGTACTGCAAGATAATCCTCTGCAGTCTACAAAATGTACGGTTTAGCGTATGAGAAAAAAGTAACACTAGACGTTTTATGGAGCGCGAAACGAAATTAAAATTTCTCAGACTAGTAGTTTCTCAATAAATATTCTAGCTGGCATAAATTATAATCTTCCGTAACTATGTATACGCTACAGGACAAAATCGGAAGGGATTGTTGAAGCACTTTCCGGCAGAAACACGTAAATAGAGTCAATCTGCAAATTTAAATTCGTTGCTCCAGAGCAGTTCTCTTTTCATTTTCTGTTATGAATAAGGAATACTGTGTTAAACTCTATGTCCGAGCTCGTAAGTTGTAATGCCATTATGCAGTAGTTCACAGATGATATGTAAGACAAACTCGGTGTAATTATGTTCGTAGGTGAAATGGAAGTAATAACACCATTTCATACATGAATAAGTTATTACAAGCCAATGGTATCCTAGTTATAGATGCCTCGATTTAGGAAAGTTAGACTAGAAAGCAAGTACCTCATTTCACACCCACGTTATTTAACTATATACTAGTGTGCAGATTCTTAGGCACAAAGATAATAGTCTGAATATACTCGGATATAGCTACAGAGAATAAAATTTTAATGTACTGCTGCCTTTTACCTAACTAGCTACAGACGAAGCCAATCTTTACCCATACTGCACGAGAAAAATGTCGAGGACAGATACAGCCAATTTATTACGAAAACTTGCCGATTTATCATCTTTGCACCTAGATTTGTATATCCAAGGTATCTACAATGAGTCCATTGCCGTTTTTCCATCACCTTATAAGCAATAATTGCCTTTTTGTTCCCATTACTTTCATAAAGAACGGTACCAGCCGCGCTTGAGGTCTTCAGGTGACGCTTTCGAGCGAGATGCGCAGAAGAGTCGCAAACTGGTCAAACGATGGGGATACTTTTACGTACTTAATCAAGTTGACCATCCAGTTTCCGTGACTATTGTAGTGTCATGTGTACAGTAGAATGAAAGTGTTACTCTTTGTGTCAGTAACACAAATTAATAAATTCAAATTGGCAGTTATGCTGCATTAGTGAATTGAAGAGCTCATAGCTTTCCTATATTTACGTTAAGGTTAGATTAGCTGACTGGCAGCAGACGGACCAAGAGGCCTATTTCCAGGAAGCAGCCAAGGCAGGCTGCGGCCCTCTATGAGCTATTTAATTTAGTTTTGCTAGATTTAGGAGATTGCCAAGATTTCAAAAGGTCTGTTCACGAGGTGGGATTTGCGTCAAAACGTCGCTACTGGCTTCCCTTGATGACGTTACTGCACCACTGGACCGGCATAACACTGGATAAAAGTAGCGACGTATCCAATGCGGGGGGGGGGGAGCAGTATCGACTTTCCGGCTCTAGTCCCTCTCTCGCATTGTCTTGTATATCGGTGGCTGCAACTGAATTGGCCACGCTAGAGGCAGGTCCACACGAATGTCTTTTCGTCCGTATACCTGCTGCTTAGCGTCCAAATAATTTGTTGAGTGCTTGCAAACAAAATTGTGTGTCTAGCAAACAAAAGTTTACTCTATCTCAGCCAAACAAGTGAGCAGGTTCAGCAAGTGCCCCCCATAAAGTTCAGATATGTCTTCATATGAATTGGGTATCGGAATTCAAAGAACATTATTTATTATATTTTATTTAACTTTTTGTTGCCCAAAAGAACGCAGGGACGCATTCGGATGCTGAGTTATCTGTATGATGAAGAAAAGTCTTTCCGGTAAACCCATCTTAAGAAAGTAACTTAATTAAGACAAACTTCAGGTGCACAGTCTAAGAAACTCATTTCTCAAAACACCAGTGACAGAAAATACAGTACCAGCCTGTATTTTCGATCACTTAAAGCAATACATCAGAGAGGAAGCGAGGATGTGAAGCAGTGGTCTAGGGATTTTCCTTTGGCTTGCAGCCGCCGCTGTACCGACTCTCATAAGCTTTCCTCCTTCTCTTTACGAATGGATGACACGCATTCCCGCCTGTATTATGCAACCCTTGCTTTTTATTATGCAGCGTAGCTTCTTCATGCCTAAGCCCAATAACACTCGGGCCTCGCGGGAAAGCGACTTCAGTACTCGCGAGGCTGAAAGTCATGCTACCTGACTCTAGAACTAGCGAGGCTGAAAGTCATGCTACCTGACTCTAGAACTAGCGAGGCTGAAAGTCATGCTACCTGACTTTAGTACTCGTGAGGTTGGTAGTCGTTTACCTAGCTTTTGTACTCGTAAAGCTGGAAGTCATGCTGCCAGACTTCATTTACTCTTTCGTAATTGTTACAGCCATAATTGCAATTTTTTGTCCCTTTTTTAAAATTGCAATTTTAGTCCCTTTTTTTAAGTTGCAATTTCTTGTCCCGTTTTTAATTATTACAAGCTGGAACCTGCAGAAATTGCGTAGAACAAAAGCATTGTTTTTCATGCCTATCTCAGTTCAGTTCTTTATCATGCAGGTGAAGTATGAAAACATGTCCCAAGTCAAACAGCAAATCTTCTGCATTAAGCTGGCGAGCAGTAGCAACTTAAAAAATTTAAACTTCACTCTTGAGGCGTGTTGCAATTACAGCTTCAGGATAACTTTGCTACACCGTTGATCCGGTCACTAAGAATTCATGTCGCAATCACAACCCGGTTGGCAGAAACGATTGTGATACGGGTTGCAGAAACGTAGGTAGCCGCTTAGTGACATCCATGTCAAATAAAACTAGAGCATTCTGAGAGCGCAATGCCCACAAACCCTGTAAATTTCGTAAAGATCCGTTCGTAACTTTTTGAGTTATCTTGGTGAGAGATAAGCGGATAGGCAAAGACGACAAAAAACATAGCCTCCTTGGCGGAGGTAGTGAACGCAAAAATTGTACTGCTGATCAATGGGTATCAATTCCGTAGCTTGAAGAAAGCAAGTATGCAGACTTACCCCGAGTTTCGTAGACGAACTGACTATTACCACAGAATTTCATTTGTGTTCAGTTTACAACGTTCGTCGATAGACGGTGTTCTCACAACCGGGTTTCGGTGGCCATTTTCAACGTTGCAGTAGCATTACAGTGTTGCGATTACAACACGTTTCGGTTCTTCCCTCCTGCAGTCGCATAAAAGATACTCTAATTATACTCTATCTAATGCTAAGGGCGCAGCGGACACTGACACAGGAGGACATAAATTTAGACGCGTATCTTCTCACTGGATCTCAAGCTAATCGTTGGAGGCCGTTGTGACGTCCACAGTTCACTTACAGAAGATAGTTGTGTCAAATTTGGGCGGGTGCGCTACGCCCCTAAAATTTTCAGGTTTGTGACGTCACAATTGCGTCACGCCACTGTTGCAGCGAGGAATCTTTGATATTTCCACAGTGGCGTGACGTAATTTTGACGTCACAAACCTGGAAATTTAGGAGTGAAGCGCATTCACCCAAATTTGACACAACTACCTATCTTTTGCAAATGAATTGTGGTGACGTCATCATTGTCTTTTAACACGGCTTGTATCCTGGCTACGAACATCCGGTTTAAAACAAGCGATCAATTTAGAAATCTAGACGTAATTGCTGTTGCTAATTTACTCCCAAGGAGCTTCTAATGCTCTATTTGAACATCCTTGTTTACTCCCCAAAATACTGATTAAATGCACGTCTGTGTTCATTTATCTGTGGCGGTACTAACTAGCGAAGGAATGAAGGAAAGAAGGACGGAACATAAGGTAGAACAAGCAGCATTATAATATGATGACATTTATTATCTTTATCGTTATGACAAGTTTCACTCTGATATCATAACTCGATGCGATAGCAGAGGAGTGGAAGTGGCAATCTTGACTGTCTTTAACATATAACATACTGGCAGTTGACCTTTCAGTACGCAATGTACCTCTGTTGCGGCGCCCTTTCCACTTCTATCATCACCATCATCATCACCACCGCGTCCATTGGGGAGGGGTGTAATCTGTCTTAAGAACACAGATTAATTTCTGGATGTGTTGAGGCTTGCATTTTATATTTCATATACAATGTCGAGAATTATTCCAGGGCGTGATAAATGGAGAACGATAACCACTTCCGCAGTGCTTTAGGGTAGAAATTCTTAATGAATTACTCGTAATTTCAAGCCTTTGAAACACGTAGTAACTTAACTGCACTATTCTTGATTTGTGTACCACGCAGTACCTGCGAAGTGAAGAGCAAAGTATTCTATCGAAATAGCAGTCGATTCTGCCAATAGCGCCTTCGGTTACTGCTTTCCATAAATCGGAGCTGCGGAGCTTCAAGGAGCCTTGTGTGAGCACGTCGCTCAGCCTCGGGCCACGTTGGCAGGAGTCGCATTGAGTTTCATTATTTGTTTTCTGGTTCGCGTAGTCATTCTATTTAACAGCTGGTCGACAGCATTTTGACTTCTTGGCCATATATCTTATCTTATCATATATCTTGGTCATATATCTTAGTGGGGTCAGTTTTCACAGTGCATCAAAATTAAAATAGTGACTGGAATAACTGATGAGATACTGCTTGAAATTTCCCTTGAACACTGCCTAAAATACTCCTTCAGAAATGCGTAGACAAGATTGAATTGAATTACGTGGATAGTTGAATGGAATAGTAAAGGATGCAGAAATATCGCTCGATGGTTGATGAAAACATTGAAAAGCTGTGAATGAACTGCTGACACTCAAACAGTAACACTTGGAATACTCTGAAAAGACAAAAGCATGCGTGAAAACTGCCAAATTATTGTATCTGGTTGAAATAAAACTGGAAGAAATGCGAGATGCTGAAGCAATAATTGCAATACGTCCTGAATTTTTATTCCCCTTAGGTTTAAGTAATAAGGGGATCATTAACGCTGAATTATATGATACATGGAATTATTAAAGTAGTAGAAAAATTATTAATTTTGCCGTTCTATTAAAAAAAAATTTTCCTCCTTTTCGAAGTTTTCCTAAGATAGTCACTTTTATTTTTTTTCAACCCCTGAGTGTTCTCACAATGTAGAACCAGCGTTTAAAATGAATTGTAGATTAAATCACTGCGGGTGGCAAAAAGCAATACTTAAAATTATACCATTACATTCTTGCAGTACCATTGACGTATAACTGGAATAATACCGGTGAAATACCAGGTACAAGTAATGACTGGAGTACAGCAAGAGGCTACAAAGTACAGTACTGCCATTATATTCTCACAATTTGGTTAATATATTACTGAAATAATACCACTGAGATCTCTTTTTCACTGCAGCCTTAATTCAATTTCTCCACATGATCATCTTCGGAATGACTACGACCACTTCCGTAGTACCAGTGCTTGGTAATCATTCCTTACGCCCCAGCGAGGTGACCTTCGCCTTCAAACTACTGTAAAATCAATACCCCAAGTGTCATATCGCTACACGAGCATGATTGATGAGTATAGGGTTCTCCGTTGCAATAAGTGAACTGAAGCTGAAACGTAGCGGCGGCACTTGTGCTCGTCACAAAACGACGTATCAAACAACGTTATTCCTCGACGTCTTGCTCGTCTTTTTTATACAGCTAATATATCTTTTTTCTATGGAATGAGTGAAGAACAAGAATAGAGTTCCAATAAATAAAAACAGAAGAAGACAGGAGGCCATATATTTATTAATGCAAACACCTCAGTGCCTATCAGTAAAGAACGAGAAAACGTCAGGGAAAGAGTTACTCTGGTCAGCAATCAGGGAAGTGCTGCTATTGCTGCCCACCTTAATGCTCCATAATTGAAGCCTTTCTTAATGCATTGGAAGAAAATACTCAGAGCTTGTGCGACCGCATCGGAAACTGCCTTGTAAAAGACCAGTAATAACAGGCTGCTCGTGTATAGGCATTGTGGCTCTGTAGCAGCCTTGTTTTTTTTTATCGATTGGAGATTTTAGCCAAACCCCCGATGTCTGCAGAAAAGAGTAATAGATAATAACGGCTATTTACCAGAAATTTTCCAATTAGGCATCAGTATAGTTAAATGAGTAACTGATGGTCACATGTATATTAATTTTATATCAACCACTCACTATAAATGAGACTGTTGAGTGCTAAAATTTTATGGTATTTATCTGCATATTGCCATTTATGTATTGAAATTACCTGAAAAGAAAGATATAAATTTCTGTAAGTTTAAGTGACAAGAAAAATTCGTATGTATTCAAAATAATTACAATTGGAAGCATATCGTGTTCGTTTTTAGAACAAGGAGAAAAACACATTCAAGCAAAATTAAAATCTAGTTTCAAGATCCCACAAACAAACAGTCTAATGAAACGGAACTAGTAATTGATAAGAGGAAACCGTTTAAAAATAAAAACAGTGGCCTATATCTGTTGGGGGAAAAAAGTCTCAGACTGAGGCTCTCATTTTTATTCTATTTTTCATAGGTTTGCGTGTACCAAAGTGCAATTATAATTTTGCCAATAGTCACCAATAATAGTTTTTATGAATTGTTATACCGAAACTGGAGCGCCCGGTCAATCATTGATCTGCAGCGTAGCTTTGCTCTCACTAAAGAGAAAATTGAATGAAATCTCAGCTAGATTTCACCCTCATCCGTACATTTTTACATGTTTTTATATACATATATATTAATTATAATGTGCATATCTAGTCATTTACTTGACCCAGAAGCGAAGGCACGTACATTATTCTGTGCAATATCAAATAAATAGTGAACTCAGGTGTTGAATAAATTCTTAACATGAAAAAATTTGAAGGAGAAAAATTATAAGAAGTAACTCTCATGATATGTTTTTAATGTTGTTTATTCTGTAGCAAAAGAGCACGATTTAAAAAAATATATACTCGCAAGTATTAACTTCATATGGCTATTTGAATTGTGGTGATCATATTGTTACTTCCGCCAAGGTTATGCTTTCGTCGGGTTTGTCGGTGTGTTATTCTGTTTGTCTTCTTGTCTGTCTGGCACCAAGATAACTCAAAAAGTTATCGACGGATTTTGATGAAAGTTACAGGGATTGTGACGCATGTAAGGTGAAACAGGTGATTAACTTTTGGTGAAAATCTGTATATCCGTTTGTTTGTTTGTCTGCCTATTTTTTGGTACCATAATTTGAAAAGTAGTGGGCAGATTTTCATGAAATTTACATGAGTTGTTGGTATATTATAAAGAGTAAATGATCAAATTGATGTGATGATCTGTTGGTTCGTTCGTTTGTTTGTCGCTGTGTTTGATCTTACGTTTGTTAACGCAATAACTCCAAAAGTTACGAATAGATTTTTATGAAATTTACAAGAATTGTTAGAAATGTTCGAAACATAACTGATTAAATTTTAGGTGATGATCGGTAGGTCCGTTTGTGTGTTTGACTTATGTTTGTTAGAAAGTTTGTTAGCAGCATAATTTAAAAAGTTATGAACGGATCTTCACGAAAATTACAGAAACTGTTAATACTATCACAAAGCATAAATGATTAAATTTTGGTGAAGGTACAAAGAAAATAATAGTTTCAAAACGAATTTGAATTTGTCGTTGCCGTTGTCTTGCTTGGCGGAGGTATGCGCCTGTAGAGTGCCCTAGTTATATATGTTATGCGGCCATCCCAAAAACCATGTATATATACCAAATATGTGGCCTTTGGAGTAAGATGGTGAAAAACTAACGTATATGCATTTATGTCCAATGGTTAAAAACTGTTTTTCTTGACGCTCGATCTCTGAATTAAACGATGATTATTCAAACATAAAGATCACGTTTTCTTGGCCAACGAAATTAGATTTTGAGGCTCAACCTGTTTGGAACTACGGACCGAAAATATGGCTTTGCCACTTTGAAACGTGTTACAAGATTAGTCTTGTAGAAGCAGCCCAATTATTTTGAGCCTCCTGAAAACTTTGCTTTACCGGGCATGATTGAGTTTCCAAAGTCTCACGGAGAACCAATTAAGGGTCAACGCTTGAAACTCGATTTAACGGGCCGATGCCAGCGCACATGGCTGAAGTTCTGGGCAAGTCAGTCCTCAAAGTCTTATTGCCGCCTGCCAATCGAACTGGCATTATATGTTTTAATAACCAACAGCTTCAGCTCAAACTTTACAAAGCAAGTGCAGTAGTATGCAAGATGACACTGAGCAAATTTTCTTTCTTTCAATATACAAGTAAACAATGGTTGTTAGACTTAGAAACTATGGTACTCGATCTTCGAGCTCTCGATGCTGAACACACTGAGTTCAAGCCTCCACTCGACAAGAGCGACGTGGCTAGAAAAAATCACACGGCACTAAAGTTTTCATTCTGTCAATGTACAACAAATAAACTACGCTGCTGCTTGACCTAAGAACTATATTTCTTGATGTTCGAACGCTCGACAAGATTAGAAAATCAAATGGTACCAAGCTTATTTTCTTTTTCTCAATAAACAATGAGTAAACTACGATGCTTCCTGACCTATAAACAATAAATTTTATTGTTTGAACACTCGGCACTGAGTCTCGACTTTAAGTGCAGAACTACGAATTTCAAATAACATTGGATGTCACTGAGTTAATTTGTTTTTCTCTCAGAAAAATAATAGCGAAACGCGGAAACGCAAGAGGGGTCCGCTCAAAACTATCGGTGTACTTTTGGATTTTTTACTTTTCACCGTCTTCACAAATTATCGGAAATCAATAGCCTTCTGCTGAGAGAAAAAAAGCTCCATAGACTGAGCCAATATACCGGAGAACAAATAGTGCAGACCGCTGTGCATGAATATTTTTCCTGTCTTCTTTATTTGCCTAATCTTGTAGGGGTAATCGATTGCCAATGCACGTATCATTCCAACGAGGCCTGGTGAAAAGGACATTTACAAAGCTATTTTTTAATAGTGTATCCAGCTGTCGAAAATAACAGTAGATTTTATGGAAACTGAACCAAAGCCTTCTTTGAAACAGGTGTTAATATCAGAAAACTGTTTTCTGTGCGGCAAGAAGGTTGAGAGCGGACACTAATGAAGTGGCCAGTTTACCTCATTTTTTCGCAGTTGTTCTGTACCATCGGTGATCTGAGTACACGCAAGTGTCTCATTCTTGCGTTTACGTTCATTTCATTCCACTCTTACTGCACTTCTGGGTCAAATACATACAAATAAAGTATATAGTTATATTACAGTATATCAAAGAGCAAATAATTATAAATTATATTAAATTAGACCGAGGTTATTTGCTGGTGTATCGATGAAATATTTGCAATCACGAATCATGACCAATGTTGTTATTGAGCGTGACAGAAAGGAATGTTGTATTGTGAACTAAAAGCAAGCGCTGTTAATATCAATGTGCTATGAATAGGTATTGCTTAATAAGTAATTCAGGTTACTGACATAACGAAGGTGACTAACGAAGAAAAGATAATAATCATTAAAAGTTAGATTGGTTAATCCAATTCCGGTGGTGTTGAAGGAGGATATACTGTACTGTACTATAACTGTATCTATAGCTATATTTATTCAGCTTGCCTACTGTCAAGTTATCAGAAGACTGTTCTGAGAGTACGGAGTGGGACCTTGTTTTGCAATATTTTCTATTTAGGATAAAATGAAATCAAGATTTTATTTTCACCCACTTGCACCCCCGCTGCTACACAAATAGCTGGAATCCCATTCAATATGTTTTCCCTTAGCTCTGACTAGGGCATGAAGACGTTTCTAAAGAAAATGCCCCGTACCTTGGTTCATTTCATTCCACTCAGAAGAAGTGATCGCTTCTAAGCAACTAGATAGCTGTAACTTTTCACATGTTTGCGCCTCAAGAATAGACAATATTGAGAACTCAGTTGGGTTCAGATCAGGGGATGATGGGGTCCCAGATCATAGCAAAGGCAGGAGGGTAAGTCGGTAGCCGGCCAGGTTTGAACCAGTTTTAATGCAAAAGAACGCCTTCCTCCCTGAAGAGTCCTTTTGCATATTTTAGAGCGACGTTAGGCATTGGATAACATGTGACTCAATATTGCCGAACATTTCAAATCGAGGAAAGACTTTCCGTAACATATTACCAACTGTATAAATTGCATAAAATTTCATCATCCACTGCTATGTGCAGAAAGTTTTAATCATTAATATATGGGAAGAATGTTGGCTTAACCCATCAGATTTTAATGGCCAGTTACGACTCCAAGGAGACGCATTGACTTTCTTTCACTTCGTCAGCCCTACTGAACGTTTTTTTCCGCATGTCTTGCTTTTCTTGTTCTCCATACTCATGCTCACAATTTTTTCTTGTCGCTTTTTCTTTGCTTCCCCTGCTGCTGTTGCCCCCATGCTCGGTTTTCACGGTTTGTTTGACATGCCACACAACTCTTCTTTCTTCCGGTTGTTCTCTATGAACCACATCGAAGTCTGTGGAGTAAAGAAGGTAGACGAACACTAATAATCCTTTCTTTCTTATAGTTGCATCTATGTTACATTTCGTATAGTGTTATTCCTACGAGTGTCGAATTAATTGATGAAAAATAGTTAATGATTATACATGAGCAGAACACTTGAGTAAAACTTCCCTGAGTTGATGACAGTTGACTAACGCGTACAGCCATCGTGGTTGTTAGCATTCTTTTAGGTAATTAATCATAGCGGTGAGTCAAATGTTCGTGATGTGAACTTTGACATGAATTATAACTTGCACCACGTTATGCACCTCGCCAAAAAATATTTTTTTATTGTCATTGCAAGTCGTGCCGGTTATTGGTTATTTATTTTTTATTCCTGGTAAATACAAGAGTAGTAAAACTTATTGTTGAAATAATACGTCAGGCTTTGGTCATTAGCAAACAAACCATCCATCAAATCCGTCAGCGCGATAGAATGAGGCTTAACTGTTGTAACTAAGCAACGATAAGAAAATGCATTGGAATTAGCCTTGGCTGCATCTTCAATAATGCAGCTGTGTGTCTCAGAATATTCCGAAGAGCAGTAATTAGTGTCCCGAATTTCCAAAGAACTCAATCACGATGTACATATATATGTCTGTTTGAAAGAGGGGCTGCTCCCAAATTATACAACTATATATACATATATATATATATATGTATATATATATAAATTAATGCATTGCTCATAGTAGTGTGGTGTGCGTGTGAGAATATTCTGAAGCATAATAATTAGTGTCCTAGTTTGGAAGGTGGGAAATTCTAGCAGTAACTGGAGTAAATAAATTTTTAAAATTTTGATCAGCAATAGGGTAACAAAATTAGTGTTAAGTATGACATAATAATAATAGAGTTTAATAATACATCATGAAAATTACAACAGTTCATAAAAATTAGAAATTCGTATTAAGCCCGCTGGTAGCTGGAAAAGCTATTTCACAAAACATTGTGTGGATATGGTTTTCAAAGTACTGTACCCTCCTGCTGCTCGGATTACTTTCTGAAGCCTGCTTCTGAATTTTCCTAATGATTCACGTAGCTTCTCGTGCTCAATTTTTTCTCATACCTTCTTCAGAGACAAACAACAAACTGTGATAGTACGGAGCGACGTAACAGACGTCTGACTCCAGCATGGACCAAATGCTGCAGTCCAGAGAAGTCAAATCGGGAGAAAATGGAGGCCGCCTTTCCTTACTCTAGAACTTGAGAAAATTGTTTTGACACGTCTTCTGATCTTTTTTTTTTTGAAGAGTGCGAGGTCGTGTCGTCATTCAAGAAGGTGTAGAATCATTCATCGAGTGTTTCTTCAATTCACGACTAGAAAATTTAGTCAATATGTGAACTTAAATTTGCTTTTTGTTCTCTCTGATGAAAATCAGGGAAGACTTCCGTGCTTTGGAGGTTGCCGCCTGAACCACATGGAAACCAATTTTTTACATAGATTACCATTTATTTCTCATACTATCTGGGGCATCTTCAGTTTGCTGCTTCAGCATTCAGTCATTCTGAGGATTGATTTCGCCCGCATTATGAACAAAATTTCTTCGCATGAAAATCATTGGTGAATTCAAAAGAATTTGAGCTCTGTCTGCTTGTTTCTGTTTAGGAAGGTCCCTGAGTTCTTGGCACGTCTTCAATTTAAAGGAAAAAAAGCGTGTCTGTTAGACTTTTCCTGACTTCTGGTTATAAAACGCTGACGGAACCGACACGTTTTTACATCTATGTCTCAAGTGTGAAGGGATGGGCCTGAGTCGCTGCTTGAGTGTTTCTCCTAGATCTTTGTGCAGGAACAGAAGAATACAATCAGTATCCCTCTTTAATGGCTACCTTACAGAACATACCAACGCAAGTCACACTCTGTTTATGGAGCAAACTTGCCGAATAATTCTGTACACACAGCCGGCTGGCTGAGTCAACAATTTGGACCGGCAAATGAAGTTCACAGGCAGCAGCCGAAACCCAGACAGAGGAGCAATACTGTAAAACATGCAGCAAGAGAGTATAAAAGCCTCAAGTTGTAAACAGAAGTCGACTAATTTAAAATTTCAACGTTTCGGGAAGAAAAATCCCATCATCAGAAAAACATGAAAACTAACTTACAACCTAAATGTATCTCAGTTTAAAAGCTTTTTCCACCTTCGTGAAGTAATTAAGACACTCACTGGTCAATTTTTTTAAAATGATGCGGGAATAAAACTTTATTATTGCAAGAGTCCAACCTAAATGTATATAAATTTCTTCATTTTCTAATCAGTAAGGGGAGCATGAATGTTGTCCGGGGGAGGTCTAAGACGCAAATGTACGGAGCTGCGTGCAGGGGCTGGATGTCAACTCCTGTACAGTCGTCAGATTTCAGGCTAAGTGTGGACAGTATGGAGCGGCACAGCTGAGGTCATAATGTTGCTGGGTTTGGTTCTATGGATGTGGTGGGACTCTAATATTGTGAGTTCGATGGGATTGGATGTCTATGATGGCAAAATCATTTCTGCTGATGGGATGGTTGTTTTGCTCAGTATGTAGGCGGGGGCTGAATGGGAGGGTTTCGCAAGTGGTAAACTGGTACTACTGGATACACCTAAATGTTGGTCAATATGAGCTTTGACCCAGGGTTTGCTAATGCAGGGATTGAACAGTTTGTCTAGGAACAATTTGCAGTAGTGGTCCCCCGACAACATCCATGCTCCCCTTACTGTCTAGAAAATGAAGAAATATTTAATTACAGGTTGTAGGTTAATTTTCCTTTTTTTTCTGATGTTGGGATTTTTCATCCCGAAACGTTAAAATTTTAAAGTAGTCGACTTCTATTTATTCCTTTATTTTTGCCTTAGTATAGTTTTTAGCCTTAGACCATTTAAGGCAACACTGACTTTACGCAGAGGCTCAACTGAAAGCTAGGCGCCGAATATGCGACTCAAACGTGCCAAAAAATGTCTACGGTCGCTTTGATCAGGACCTAAACAACCCGAAGTATCATTTCTTTATAATGTTATCAGATTTTACAGTCAGTATTCGTTGCAATACTCCTTGCACGGAATTAACTTTAGAAATTTCACTGTTAATGTAGTAATAATATTACTCCAAGTTGCTGCGATTTTACTGTTTATTGTTTCTAGAATTTTTGCTGTGTGTCCTAATCGTACACTTTTATTTCCACAGGTTATCGAGTGAAATAGATCGTTTTTTAAACATGTGGCTCTAGTAGTGAGAATAATTGATATAAAATAAAACAATGATCTGCTGTTTAAAGTGCTGTATTTTAACATGTGAAGAAACAGAATAAATAAGAAACCTCTGGGGTTTGCACTCCTTTTTACGGCAATACGAAGTGAGCATCCAGTTGCAACTATTTCGAAGTGTCCAAGACCATTCGAGTTTCAGGTCGCTCTCGCTGACGTCATGGCAAAGTTCAGCCGCGATGCCAGGGGTGTTCGCGAGTGCGTGTGTTACGTCATGTTGTTGCTACTTCTGGCAACTTCGGGCGACTGTTGGCAGAGGTACGAGCGTGCTGCGGAGAATCCACCCGGAGCCCTCAGTGAAAGTAGGTACCCAGTGTTCTTTTACTTATAACTATATATGTATAACTTATAGTTGAATGGCAGGAGTACTGCGAAGGAACTTGCATGTTGTATTGATACGGCAATAGCAGTGGGCCTTCTGGTGAGTTCTTTTACAAACTGAAGTTACATCGAAATGAAGGCTTCTCAGTGGATGCCAGATCTCAGATTCAATAATCGGAGGAAATATCTTTTGCTATAATGAGTCCCTTACAGCTTCCAGCAGTTGTAGCACTTCGTGGAATTAGAATGCATGCTATACAGCACAGTTTTTGATTCAATATAGAGTTTCGGTTCCATACACAAGTTGCTTAGTATGCAGCTTCCTCTCTATTGGCGCAGTTGCAGTACTGAATGAGATATCTAGCAGTAGCACACTTATTAGGGAATGTTCGAGTGGTGCCAAAATTAATCCTATGAGACTCGCCTTTTCTGAATCTTCAAACAGGTACGCTTGCTTCTACTTGTTGATTCACGTTTCAGGCATTGACGCCTCATGAGTTAACCGTGAGGCTTCCTTGAACTCAATTTTAGTCCACAAAATTAAAATAACGGTGGGCTGAATGTAATCGAGTTGTTTCTAAAGCCCCCTGCAGCTGATGATCTTTTTGACAGGACGTCCTGTGTTTTCGCTGTATATGAAAGAAACTCGGAGCATAAGACTGTGACCTTGAGAACATCGGACTCACGACACAGGTACATGAATTATTCCTGTCCTGAAAACGCGGGGATTGTATTGATCATATCTCGCGTATTTTCGATATTGATATAAGTTTCAACCGCGCAATCACTTCAAAATGTGTCCGAAAATAATTACTATGACGGCAACCGTGCTGTAATCGGTATTGAACCATATTTTCACTATTGTATAGAATTTTATAACTACCGTCTTCCAGCTTGTATCGCGGTACTTGGCAACTGACCATGATACAGGGTTTCTCGTTCTCTAAGATTTAAATTTATTTTCCTTGTATAACTTGTATAACACAACAGTGCCAATAAAGTAGTGACTCCAATGCACTACTAGCTGGGCTCTTTCTTAAAAAAAAAAATTATAACAATGCTCTTGCTGCACTCTATCGAATTTTGGATATATTTGTAAATAAACTTCACGTGAAGCCAACACATTCCTTTCTCTAGAGTCTGTGCGCCAGACGTGCAAAACGGAGACCAGATAGAAATCGAGACTTTCATTTGAAGGACATAAGGCTGGCGTCTGCAGCGGGCTTAACACCTGCAGTACGACTCAAATCAATGAAGCCGAAGTTTCTGTCTCCAGGCTCGGACAAGTCAAGTTCAATGGATTTGGCTTAGATAGACTTTAACGACCCAATCGAACGAGCCATAAAGCTGTAACGGAGTCTATACCTGTGGTTTAGTTTCGTAGTCCATTGAAGGTATTAACCCTTCAACAAGTATAACGATGTTCAAAGCTCCAATTGATACGAGCGTATTGTAATATATATGTACATGTCCGTGTGAAGTAACCTAAATATCTGTATACTTATAAGTTGATAACATAATTTACACTCTCCAATTTACAAAGATGAACTTGCATCAACAAGATTTTCATAGTCAGATCGAGTTGAAGGTTTTCTGAATATCACCTCTCAATAATACTGTATAAGCAATCTACCACATCCTGCACGTATTTTCAGTCAGTTCCTTATCACAACGTGCACAACTTGCACTAGGCGGTACAATGTTAGTTTTATTTAATGGCGAGGGAATATTCTGACAAGATTGCTCAAAACTTATATGATAGCCCTACAGAATATACTCACCCCAGCAACGGCGAGCAGCTGTTGTAAGATAACCTGTTTCTATTCACACTGTACGTTTACAGTTGTAGTAAGTTACAAACATGCCGGTGTTTGTTAATCTTGCTGTAACACTGAGGTTTCCATTATTTACTAGATTTGAACGAAAATTAGCGCTGATTAGATTGCTTTAATTTATAAGTATATTTTGAAGCAGTATGACTGCCTGAGAAGTAATGTTCATATCTACGTGTCACGCTACCGGTAGTGTTGAAGTTTTAGTTACTTACTATGCAAATTATATGCAAAGATTTACTTCGGTTCAACTCGTGTCGATATACAGCGCAAACAATGCATAAAGGAATATGAGAGGATTGGTGAGCAATGCTTGTACCGATGTTTCTTACTTACTCCAGGGCTGAATTTCTAGTACTTACCATTCGTAATGGTATGAGTTGGTCAAACCGGTCTTATTTTGTATGTGAATGAATTTGGATGCCCCTCTAAGCCTAAAGCTACTTGCCATCATTGGGTTTTAGGCAACGTTAAGAAGATCGCTCGATTCCAACATGCACCGCTGTATTGGTGTATGCATTATAATGCACGCGAATGGGTCGTTATGACTGATGCTTCATCTTGAGGACAGAACTGGAGTGCACATCGGTCATACAAGTGACAGTTGGAGCCTCTAATGCGTTCTTCGTAAATCATGAAAAGTAATAATCTGCTGCCGGGCGTATGAGATCCGTCATTCCTAGGATCATGCCAAGGGAATATCAATCTGCATTTTCTATTCTGTCGATGAAACGATAGCGTTATTCTGCAATATCTGACCATCTAGTTAGAGTCAGTGTCATGTCAAGAAGGCATCAATTTGCCCTCTCTTGTGTCAGGGTTATGATAGACACGGGCAAGATGCACAATATTCTACTGACATAGTGCGTTATTCCCTCCACCAAGAAGGTTATGATTTTGTTGAGTTTGTTTCTTTGTCTGCCGTTTGGTCCGGCTGTTAGTCTGTCACCAAGATATGTAAAAAAGTTATCGACTGATCTTTACAAAATTTACAGAAATTATTAGGTATATTAAGAGTAACAGAAGATTTACTTTTGGTGAAGATCCGTTCAATCGTTTTATTGTTTGTGTGCCTATTTTTCTCGGAAACATGACTGAAAAGTTATGAACGGATCTTTATGAAAGTTCCAGGATTTTTTAGGGTTGTTACTAGGAGCAAATGACTAAATTTTCTGTGTTGCTCTATTTGTCGGATTGTTCGTTTGTGTGTCTCTATGTTTCTAAAATTGTTCGTCAGTAACATAACTCAAAAAAGTTATGACATGATCTTCATGTATTTGTAGGAATTGTTAAAAGATAGAAATGACCAAAATTTACTGATGATCGGTTTGCCTATAGTGTGTTTCACAAATATTTGTCAAAATGTTTATCAAAACATAACAAAAAAAAGTTATTGATGGATATTCATGATTTGCAGGAATCGATTAACGTATTAAACGGCGAAAGTGCCCAAATTTTGGTGTTGACAAATGTGCTTGACTGATGTATGTCAGAACTTAACTCAAAAAGTTACAGACAGATCTTCACGAAAATTACGGAAGCTATTATTACCCTCAAGAGGTACAAATCATCAGATTTTGGTGATGATACAAAGGAAATCCCAGTTTCAGAACTAATTTGAATTTTTCGTTGACATTGTCTTGTTTGACGGATTTATGCGCTCTCAGTAGTAGTAGTAGTTTGTCATTGCCACGATAGAAGATTCAGTTTGCGCCATCTAGTTGGTCTGTCAATAGAACACAGGAAAATGGAAAAATATTGAATATTCTACTGCTACTGGACGTCGCTGGTAATCACTGAATCCTATGAAAATAATTCCGCAAATCTGTTCTATCTATTCTGCATATAGAGTTGTAGATACGTTGAGATGTGTAACATTAGTTCATCAGTGTACTAAGTAAACTAGTTACCTCCGACAAGGAGGCAATAAGTTTGTCGAATTTCGTTTTTTTTTTGTGTTTGCCAGTTTTTTTTTTTTTGCATTGTCTGTCCGTCACCAAAATAACTAAGAAAATTTTAGACAGAGCTGTAGGATATGTACAGGGATTGCAATTTATGCTACGAGGAATAGATGATTAAGTTTTGATGAAAACCCGTCCGACAGTTTGTTTGTTTGTCTGTTTCTTAGTAATATAACTCAAAGAGCTATGAAAAGATCTTCACGATATTTGGGGAAATTGCTGGAAATGTTACGAAGAGCAACTGACAAAATTTTTGCGATGATCTGTCAGTCTCTTTGTCTCTTTGTTTTTATGTTTGTCAGTAGCATACACCAGGATGTTATGTATAGATCTTGAAAAAAAAATTGGAAGAATTGTTGCAAATGCTAAAAGTTACAAATGATAGGATTTTGGTGATGATCATCAGTTCGGCCGCTTGTATATATGCCTATATTTTGTCTTATTGTGTGTAAGTATATAACTCAAAACGTTATGAACGGATCATCATGAAAGTTTCAGGAACTGTTAGAAATGTCAACATGCACAAAGGATCAAATTTTGGTGATGATTTTTTTGGGTTTGTGTGTTTGACTATATGTTTGTCTTAGTGTTTGTCAAAACATAACTCAAACAATTACGGAGGGATCTTCCCGAAAATTACTTGGACTGTTATTAATGTCAACAGGCACAAACGACCGAATTATTGTTGATAAAAAGAAATCCTGATTTCAGGACCAGTGGAATTTTTCGCTGGTACTGCCTGGCCTGTCGAAGGTATGCGCTCTCAGAGTGCTTCTCCAGTTTCTCATGTTTAGATCAATCTAACCCACAGCAAATACAGTAAGTGCTACGCTGAAGCCAAAGTAGACAATCGCATTCTTATGCCCGTGATAGCGGCAGGCTAGAGTGGCTGAGCCTATGGCATTAAACGCTACTGCATCGAACACCAACCCAGGCACGCGAACTCATGCAGCGCTTGGCTTGATGTGCTGAGTCAGATTTTGAAATCTGTTCAGTTGCCTCGGGAGTACTGATTTTCCCCAGAAGCAGCGAAGGTCGGGGAGTCACGGGTCGCTGCATGAGAGCCCTCTGTCGATGGCGCCATAGCTCTTGACGATGCGTGGTTGACTGCAACAGTACCTTCCTCTGAAGCCAGTTGGCCTATATCTGTTACGTGCTGCAGGAACCAGTGCGTGTGGATTTCCCAGTAGTAGGTGCGACCAAGCTGACTTTACCCTTAACTTACGAGCGGACATTCAACTAGCAAGTCGTCTCAAGTTACTATTCAAGATGTACCGAGACAGTACGTAAAGCAGAACGACGTGCAAGCTGACCGGCCGCTTATAATCTGAGCATCTGATTGTGCAAGGCCTCGGCATCAGGTCCTGTATAAAATTACTATTAAGGCACTGTTCCAGCTCATCACACCTTCATCGAATGACTTAAAATACTGAAATTACTAAAAGTCCGACCTCAAGTCGCACTGTAGGAGAGCAATTAGTATGATGCTTCGTATTGTATGACTACCTAACACGAATTTAGAGGTAATAGTCTAGCCTTTGCCACCTTACACTATGTTAGAAAAGAGTTTCATTTACACTAACATTTATTTTTCAGTAGGTGGACAGAGCATGTACAGCTTTCTTCATCATTGTATTGGAGCTCTTGATTAATTTTGCTACTGAGTTTAAATATTTATCTAAATTCAACCTATAGCTTTTAAAAGCTAACCATAATATAGCCTTTCTATTGGAACAGTTCCCAAGCTTCTCATAAATTAATTTGATATCCCAGAATATTTGTCCGTGTCCGACCCATAGGACGCAGAAGCTGATCATAATATAGAATTTTTACCTATTCAGCCGCTATTCAAGATTCTAACACGTTCACTGCATTGTGCAGGCGCTATTTACAATAATAGTTCACACTTTGGCGTCCCTTCAAAAGCCTTGCACCAAGATCTTTTAAAGAAATTCTGCCATATCGACCAACAGAGTCCAGGGTTTGTAGTCCATTATTCTCTGGAACAATGACCTTCTGGCTATTCACGGGCTCTGGCAGTATTAGCCAGCCTCAGTCGAGGTAAACAAGCAAGCCAGAGGTCAATTTAATCAGTCCAGCTTAATTAATTAGTTATTTCGTGTCAAAACAACGTGAAACTATTGTGGCTTGCAGCCCATTCTGACACCAATGGTGGCCGGAAAGCTGATGTTCGCATTGTAGCCTAGTCTATAAGCAGAGTCTTGGGCCGCCGGGGGCAGGTATGATATTGCAATTCTCCGAGCTCCTTCCTCCCTCGGGTGCTACGCTGTTGCAAATTTCTGGAAAATACATTAAAGAGGCAGCGATTTTAATTAAAAAATTATCATGTTTCCGTCTGTATTTTGTGTAATCAATTACTCGGGTTGTAGGTGGCAGTGTCATGTTTTTATGACTTAAATTTCAATTTTCGGGATAGTTTCAGGGATTTTGCAAGTCCAGAATCGTAGTCACCTACAATCAGATTAAATTACTGTTGTCGGGAGCAGTAATTACAGACACTCAATTGAAATCACGGATTCTGTTAAGAACTGTGATCTCATATTATCACAAGAATCAATGATGAAGTTTCTATGCGGTGTAATTATCACCCGTGAAGAAAGTGAGAGAGGTGATAATGTTTTCATTGAAGATTCAAGTATATATAATTTTCTTTCCACCCAATAAGTGGTCGAAGGAGTTGAGCAATCTTCATAATATTTTGTAGGGAGTTTGGTGGATTGACCTCAATGTGACCCATGCCAGAAACTAGACCTAGCAGGCCATAAAAAATGACGACGTTGAATTTTCCTCCACCGGAGGGAAGTTGCCTCAACCGCGGCAGATCGTCTGGAGGACGGGGCCTTTTATTTTTTTCCCTGTGTTATTCTTAAGGAGGTAATGCACTGGGGCGTAGGGCGATAACTTTGCTGGACACGGCATCCATATGAAACACTAGGATTAGATGGCCATCAAAGATGACTTCCGTTGAATTTGCCCTCTACCGCGGGTGATGGTCTTACTCCACCGAGGCGTTCTAGTTAGTTTTTGTTATTGAGAGCGGGACTGACAAGCATTGCTACTGTTACAATACTGAGCTAGACAACAATAATTTGAGCTGATTTTTGACGTTCCTAATCCGCATGTGCAGTCACGGATTTGAACAGATTCCTTAATTTGCAAAATTCACAGATTTACACACATGAGTTAAGCAAAGCTCAAGTGACCATGGAACTAAAGTATACGTGACTATACTTGTAGGTCTTCACATAACCTCAGCATAAGTTGGATGTACATTGTACAAAGAGTATTTGTCTGCACCAAGTCTTTGGGTTCTAGCACTTTCTATTATTTTGGCCGGGTGTTGAGGTGAAAAAACAGACGAATTCTTAAGAACTGGAGTAAAGAGAGTGTCAGGTAGTCGTGAAGGAAGACAATCAGAAAGGCATGTCTCCTTCTGCTATCCACAACTTCAGAGCAGCATCGTAATGGATTTCAGATCGAGTGATGCTTTTTAGGTGAAGATGCTCGATGGCTTCCCGATGCTCAATATTCTCATTTTACATCCATAGTTCCCAATTATTTTGCATCCATAGTTCCCAATTATTTTGCATCCATAGTTCCCAATTATTTTGCATCTATAGTTCCCAATTATTTTGCATCCATAGTTCCCAATTATTTTGCATCCGTAGTTCCCTATTATTGCCCTTCAACAACTGTCAAAATAAAACAGAAAATGTCAAAACCTAAAGTCAATAGTACTTAAGCATTTAAATAGTAGATGATAACGAAGTAAAGGTCTTATTTTTTATTTCACGGACATTTCTGTAAGGCCCAGTACCTATTGTTCACCCTTCCTGCACGTGCACAGTTCATCCATTGCGTGCATGATTCTGTGGGCGGGTAGGGACACACAATACGTTAGGTAACAATATGTTTACCGATATCCGTACAAAGATATTTTCGGAAACCAAAGCAGGTGCCGGCAGCCTCACAACGCGCTTTTCTGAGCTGGTCTATGCTATCGAATGGCGCAGAGCGCAGACGTTTAGGCGATTGCACCGCGCCATAAAGTGCGGCGTAAACGGCTTGTGAATATTGGCCAAAGGCTTGCAGATGACGCATGTCGATGTATGTAGGCCACGGCTCAGGCTGCTCTATATAAATTCAAATGCAGTACGCGGGATAATTTTGGTGCAAATGGAGGTTTAGGAAATACGACCCGAAACTGGTCTAGAGGCCCAGAAAGCAGTGATGCTACAAGCCAAAATAAGTTAGTACTTCTGGAGAAAATATTTTTCAGAAACGTTTATTAATCATTAGAAATGTTGTAATTGTTCTTACTCATACAAGCTATATAAATGCAATTTAAAATTTAAAAAAGTGTAGAAAGTGCGATATTTGTCTCCGGATGTGCATCACCTCGCCCCAATATGTTAATATATTGCATGGTGAGCTTTAATATCTTATATAAAAGCGCCGACCTTAAGTTGGTATTATCATTTGCTCATATCAATACCACGAATACTTGTCAGGAGCGCTGTATGCAAAGTTCACGTAGTATCGATCCTTGCGAAGCTGGTAAAAATGTGAACTTTTATTGCCTCCTTTTTCAGCTCATATCTCTGGGGATGACTTAAAACATGGTACACCACAATGGCCGTGTGATTACATCAAGTGATTTTCCTTGAGTACAGTTAATAACATGATTAATTTAATACTTCTTATATAGATATACTGTGTAGGTATATATGCTTATATTTATATATAATACACACCAGGTCGTAAAGTGCAACCCAGCCCATGTTGAGATCTGGAACAAGTAAGTCATGCTCTGCGCCTGAGCTTGTATTGAGCATGGGCAGAGTTTAAGGAGAGACCGTGTAATTTTATGAAATATTACAATGAATTAAATCGAAATATTTTTTTATTAATACCGAAAAAGTATCTGTGAGTCCTTATTTCGGCTCTCCTTATGTTTTTTTTTTGCTCTTTTATTTGTATTTAGAAGCATCTATTTTCAAGAGTTATTTTTTGATAAGAATTTATCGTAAAATTACACGGTTAGGAATATCTGATCATATTACAAGCCCTACTTTCAACAACAACAACAACAACAACAACAAAAATATCTTGGGTTTTATTTTTGAACATAGCATTAGAGTTTTTATAACTTAATACTCTATCTAACCAATACATGTGTATGTATTAAAAGTAGAGCCCGGTATTTTGATTTTATCAGTATCATAAACCCATATACTCAAGTGGTAGTCTTGTGAGCGAAAAAAAAAAAACGAAATGGGACTTTAAGCCTTGCGATTTTCTGCAAAAGAGTTGGAGTGCAAGTGCCATTTATTACGAAACCTTTCTATCGAGCTGGGCAGTGTTAGATAACTGATTTTCTATCATTGCTTAGTAATTATAGATATTGACCACACGGCATCGGGGGGCCTGGTTTAAAATTTAAGTATAGTTATGTAAAAAAAATGTATTTGCCGGATGGTTCATTGATGTGTTCTGTGGTATCGGTTCCGGAGTGTCACGTGACGCAGGTGTTTCGCAAAACCTGAAATGAATGCGCTAGCTGGAGCCATTTACTGGGAGCGAACCACATGCCATGGGTGTGTCGCCAGTAGTGAAGTTGAAACGAGTCTGACTGAGGTATTTAAATCTCATGAACACCATCCGTAGACTTTTGTGTTAGTGAACTTTTTTCGACAAAGAGTCTGAGGATACAGCTCATAAGATTTTACTATCGGATAAAAGCTATCCAAAGCTATAAGTTGGACATGAATGATTAGTTTTATAGGGTGAGATAAAAGCTGTGCAGCACTCGTGTGGTGTCACGGTGCACTGCAGTGCTGTGTTGAGCTGGCTGTGTGCACTGCTGCGTTTGTAGTGCACCGCTGTGTCGATACCGCACTGTTTTGCTGACATTTCGCGCTGCGAATCAACATTATAAATACGTTTTTTTATACTTGTTTACCGAGGCAAAATCTCAGAGTTCAAGAACACTCATTCCTAGCTTTAGTTTTTATAATAAAAACACTGATGTACGGATCGTTCACCCTCCTTAGAGAGTTCTCTTATTTATGCACTTGCACATTGATGCAACTTCTGTTCTGATAGACGGCATACGTTTTTAGCCATGGTTACAAAAAGCATCAATCCTGACATCCAATGCGTTGCAAGGCGCGTCTACAGAAGTTTGTTGCACACTTAGAAAAGACATCACTGTCACTTTAGTCGATCGCTGGCAAATTTATTGACAACCTTATCACTAGTGAACAAACACCCGCCTGCTCATTATCCAAATTAGACTAAATCATTCAAGTAAAAAATAGTAACTCCAGCTGAGGGAGCCAAAGTTCAATCGATATCTCATGTTGCATGCGTTAGGACGGCAGTAAATCTAAAATCAATGTTTGATTGCTGAATATTTCAAGGTATCTTTTGTGTGCCTAGCTTTGAAGGAATCAGAATGGCCACCGGCACTTAAGGCCTCTTAGTGGAGAACGAGTTGCTACTATTCTTCCCTACCAGCCTCACTTGATGACGTGAATACACCTGTGATCATTCCAAATTTTAAAATATTTTTTAAAAGAAACTGCAGCATACACGTGGTGGTTATTCTTGTCAGTGAAGCGTGAATAGCTCTTCGTACGACGAGTGGTGTGTATATCACCACATGGATTTCGTCCGACGACCAGCCGAAGTACCAAAAATAGGTACAAGTGTAGCGACGTCCCCATGGGTGGTGAGGAGCTATGTTTTGATCAAAGTTTTGCCCTCACGGTTTGGTAGTCTCGACATTGTATTGGTGTATCCACACACTCTGAAATGAAACTATATAATTAATTACTTGATGAGACAAAGTACTTTATTATTTGCTCTATTTGAAAATGGAAGGATGCAATAGAAGTTTAAGTCGTTGGAAAATGCAAGTAGAAAATACAAGGCTTTTGCTATATTATATTGCCTATCTTTAAACAGTACTTTTACTCTCTCATTATTTCATTAAAATGCACGGTTTCTCCTCTATTTACGATTTTCAGGCTCGCACTAAACAAATGTATTGAATGGATGGCCTATGGTTCACATCCAGTTAGTCTCTTCTAAAAGGCAGCAATTTTCCTATTATAAACGCGACACAAAATTGATGCTCTGCCAACATATTTTCCTCGCCGACGGCAGCGTTCAAAAGGCATAACTAACTGAATTTCAGCGGGCACCCCGGGAGCAGGCCTTAATTATATCCCATTGCATGCATTTAGTTACCTTTGCAACAACTCCCTAAATATTATGATAAGGGCAATTTGCCCAAAGAACAACTCACCTGGCCCGGGCTAACATGACAGAGGATGGGCATCTGCCTCCAGCTCTCTCTCTAATAAGAGCTAAATAACTCGCATGGCTCCCGTAATCAGAGACCCTCGTTTCAAAACAAAGAGTTTCGCCGCCTCTGTTCCAGATCCGATCTTTGTTATTATATGGAAAGTGAATGAGGCCTGGGAGCATAGACACCGACTGTAGTTGCGTGCACCAGAGGCTGTTGCTGTTGTTCTGTGCATGCAAATGGGAGAACTTTGAGAATACGGCTGAGAAAAAAATCTCTTCTTTAAAGTTATATGTGAGGTTGGCAAAGTGGTGTATACCGCACACGAAAGTGATGGAATGACCTGGAAGGGGGGGGGGGCAGGTGATGGGACTAAATTAGCTACAGTCATTATATGGTGAAGTCTTAACGTAACTTTTGCAAAGCCTGGCACGATGGCCATCGCTGATTATACGATGGCGATTATGATTATTAAATCACACCAGACTGGCGACGAGGGAACGGAAAAACTCCATGAGATTAACAAACCCCCACGCAACCAGCCCAGCGGGTGAAAAACACAAAAAAAATGAAAAAAAAGATCCAAGATCATAGAATAGCTCTGTGTATAGATCTAGATCGTTTAAAGCTTCCAATACCCGCACCAGCAAAGACAGAGCCATCAAGACCATTCCTAACATCCACACATGATGGAAAAAAAGAACGGGAATACTAGCCCGTACGGCATCGTAACGGTTCCAAGGCAAACTCATGAAGAGCAAAAGTACGCCGAGTATACCTCACTCGAACAAATGGATCCAGAAGAAATTCATATAGTGGATGACTGGGGCAGTTATAGATTTTATACAAAAAACAGACCCCCACCGACTCTGCAACGATGCGCCAGATCACAAGGCACAACACCATCCAGCATGTACGCGTGTTGACGAACCCCTTTGTCAAGCAAACGCAGATGGCAATGGGCAGCAGAACTCCAGACTACAGAGCAGTACTCCAGAAGAGGAAGGACAAAGCAGTTAAAGCAGTGACGTGTCAATTCTACCGAGCCAAACACCCTCCAAGCACGCCTCATAAGACCAATTTTCTGCAATACACGTGAGGCAACCGAACGAATGTGGGGCTCAAACGTTAACTTTGGATCAAAATTGACACCCAAGATTACAAAGTCATCAACCACAGGAAGTGATACACTATCCAGCATAAGTCCAGGAAAAGGAACTCCCACTATGCGACCTGGACACGAGCATGGTCTTAGT
Organism: Parhyale hawaiensis; assembly: GCA_001587735.2. Classification (NCBI taxonomy): domain Eukaryota; kingdom Metazoa; phylum Arthropoda; class Malacostraca; order Amphipoda; family Hyalidae; genus Parhyale; species Parhyale hawaiensis. Next base: position 25,797,573 of record LQNS02278171.1, on the reverse strand, counting down.
TTGTGTATCTGGGACATCTCATTGATGAAAAACTTGATGATTGCGCAGACATTGGACGGCAGGTTAGACGTTTAAATGCTACAGGCAATCAGATATTACGGCAGTTTAATCGATGCTCCCTGAATGTCAAGATACAGCTGTTTAAAACTTATTGCTATCCAATATATGGTAGCTCACTTTGGGCC
>LQNS02278171.1:25757241-25796705 GCA_001587735.2 Parhyale hawaiensis | reverse complement strand
GGCCACCAATATTTGTGACTGGGCCTAATTACTAGGTTGAAGTTTGGCTACTTTGTTTGTACTTGTAAGCTTGTAACCATATTTTGTGAACCCATTGTGTTCTTAATAAAAGCTAATTATTATTATTATTATTAGTCTTGCCCGCATATAGCCTCATCCCCCACCTAGAACACCAGGAATCAATTATTTCCAAATCATGCTGAATGGATTCTGAAACCTCCAATCTATCACTAGGCTTATTGCAAACAGCCAGTAAAGTAACATCGTCAACGTAACCAACAAGTAAATTATTAACAAAATGAAACAGATTCGCAGTATATGCAATGAACAACACAGGGCCCAGAACAATACCCTGTGGGACACCAGAAACCAAATCTAAAAACTCCCTCCTCTTCCCATCAACAACTACAGATTGACGTCTGTCAGATAAAAAATTGACTAATTACCGCGAGAACTGAACCACCAATACCCATTAATCTCAGCTTATGGAGCAGCCCAAGGTGATGGTGTGTAGACCATCGCTATCGGAAAAAACTACGCTGTTCCGATGGGCCATCGCAAAAATCAGTCGGCGATAGCGATGGTCCGATGGAAATCGTATCGGCGATGGTGTTATGAATAATAAATGGTCTAATGAAATGGCTGAATATGCCATCGGCGATGGCATACGATGGGCATCGTCATGGGTTGTACTTGCGATGCCGATGAAATAAGGCAAAAACTGCAGAAAAACAGCCTTACGAGTTTGAAACACTCATTTTGTTAGTAACATTAAAACAAAGAGGGGGTTACAAAGTTTATTTTAATATATTTCCCATAGCTGACAATGTCAATTAATAACCTGGGCCTCACAATTCACACCTTTTATTAGCTAGAAATAGTATTACTGGCTTGAAAATCTCACACAGGCCGAAATTATAAGAGATGCTGCTTTCATTCGATGTTTGTGGTCTCAGATATTTGCATTTTTTAAATGTGTTAATGCGATTGTCCATCGAAGATTGTGATGCCTTACGATGCCATCGCAGACGGTTATTTCATCGTACATAGATCATCTCTGATGAAAATTAGCGATTTTTGGTTCCGATGCCGATCGAGCGATGGTATTGCCATCGCCATCGTAAGAACAATGGCGATTGCCATCGTACCGTCGATTTTGCCATCCTGATATCCTGTCGTACCATAATCGTAGATGCCAACCTCTGAAGTTAGGTGTACGGTGGTGGCTGGGGGGATGGTTGTGACGGTAGATACCCACGTGGATGGTAACGAGGTATCAATCTGAAAAATTTTGAGAACCTCTGATGCTAACAAAACTCTGGAACACCAAACTAAAATTCGGGTTTTTAGTAAGAAGTAATGCATAACTGACACACGGCATCACATAACTGACACACGGCTCTATGCCCATCTATCACATGTCATCTATTTAGAACAAAAGTTAATTACCGTCGATTTCTCTACTCACATAGAGATCATAGAGGAGCTTCCGGTTATGGTGTAGCCGTTACTACAGCAGGTTAGCTTATCACTTCCATATATCAAAATAAGAAGTCTGAAGTAAGTAATAAAAGGAAAGGTGCTATGTGCAGAGATTTGCTCAATAAAAAATAGAAATTCACAAAAAATGGACGTTTTCGCGGACATCTCAACCATGGACAGGGCAACGTTCATATTAAATTGTTGATCATTTCTTGACTCTTAATAAAAATTACGCGACGTACAAAGGCATAAGGTTGTATAATTTTAAAAATTAATACTCTAGTGCTGAAGTTTCCATTCTGAATATTCTGGACTACTCCAAGCGTTCATCGTACAGCTTTGAAAACAATTTCAGACTTTTGAATCTTACCGTAAAACGTACAACGGTAGTTTGAATACATATAGCTTTGCCAATATATATTACGAATTATTAGCATAAAATATCTGTATAGAAGCTGACTAACTATTCACTTTATTTTTTAAGCAAAGATTGAATTACCGTAGTCAACGTCCATTATTAATATATCGATTGTAAATTTAGTGTCACGCTTAATTGTAAATTCGTTTTTTAACTGAACTTATATTCAGTATATGATACAGTATCGATGTCAACTTCAGTGCAAAGCAGGTTTTGATATATTTTCAAGTCCGCTGATGCAGTAAACCTAAGCTTAATTGCTGTCATGTGCTTTACTTTCTAATGTGTTGCGCTTTATTGCAAACAATGAAAATGCTATTAATTCGCAAATAAAATACAATATATTCCTTTTAACAACATGTGATGTATTTGCGAAAATGAAAGGAAAATAATACCTATATGCAAAATGCATAACAGCAAAGTGTACTAGCACAGGAGTGACTATATATTATTTGTCAATTAAGTTTCATGCTAGCATACTGTATCAATTGTCTTATGTCCACGAAAGCTGTTAATCAACGGATCTGAGTAGCAGTATGGACCCGCAACATATCTGAGCTTCCTCCGCAGGGTCTCCTTTGTTCAAGATTGACTGGAGCAGTTCAATGGGGTTTACATCGGGTGAAGTAGGAGGCCAAGTCATCTTTTGATGGTCAGAATTTTCAGGGTTGAAATGTAGCAGTATCATGCGTAAATGTGAGCTGACATCTGCGTGCAAGGGGCTGGTCATCCAACAATGGTGACAAGTGTTCGTCGAAAACCCGAGTGTAGGTTTTACTGTTGATTTTAAAACCGTTTGACACTAGTAATGCTCATACTAGTTTGTTACCAATGATCCCAGCACAAAATATAGTTCCACCACAATCTTGTTGACGGCGAAAGCGACGGGGATGAGAAGCGGTATGATGTATCCCTGCTGTAGCCCATCCGTCAGAACCATCCAACGCAGTTCGAGCCGCAGTTGCACAAAGGGCATCGCCAACGTTGGTCGTTATGTAATATTTATTCCAAGAGATGAGCTGTTCCTTGTTGGATATTTACTCAGGATACGTCTAGCGAGAGGATTCGCACTCTTTTCTACCTCTTTGACAACGCTGTACCCGGTGTTTCTGGACACAGGTCCAAGTCTACCACCTTCAAACATTGCAGTACTTGTCTCTCCAGGATGGTTTTTTCACCTGCCTACATAATATCCGCGTGTCCCCCCGGTTTCTGTTTTTTCTCTTCCCACGGTAGCAGCGGACGCTGCTTGCTCCACAGTAGTGATGACGATCCCGAGAACGATCTCCAAGCCAGGCGCGGTCTTTTTCAAGGGCACTTGGTTAGCTGAATCAGCAATTTTGCTTGTTGCGCATAGCTATCGTAGGGGTACTCACCTTAGGGTAAGGGGGGGGGGGTCGTTGAACCTTCCGTTTCGGCGCCATAATTCTTAGCTACTCGTCTTCAACTGCAGCTGTACTTACTCCTTTGGACCCAGTTGGCCTATGTCCGTCACACGAACCAGTGCACGTGGGTTTTCCAGCGGAGGGTGCAGTCAAAGTTGACTTTACCTTTATCTTTCCTGTCATTGGTGATGGGGTTCTAAGCCGTCCAATGGGGTTCTAAGCCCCGTCCATTTCTCTGCTTATATCCTCTACACGGCCAATCTGCACTGTTTCCTCAGCTATCAGACGTCGTTCCTTGGCAAATTCTCACACAGGAAATAAAGCATGACATAGTATAAACAAAACATAGCAGATTAATTGCTGTAAGACGTTATCACAGGGAGATGTAACTATGATACCGGAAAATTATAAATTACATCTTAAATCAAGCAAATGCTTTGTCAACCTCAAACTATGGTCCGCTGCATTGACTCCGATTACTGCATGTTGTACAGACACACAGCTGTACCAAGGGCGACAGTTTATAATGTAGGCACATCAGCATGGTAGATTTCGTAATAATAACAAAACCTAGAATTGGAGAAAACACACCACACAACAGCTAAAAGTTAACTTGAAAACGCAGCTGCAAACGAAGGTATTCTGATCCCACAACGTTGAATAAGCACGAAGCGTACGCAAAATTCTTCATCTTTCTTTGTTGTCATCGTTAGCTGGTTATTCTACCAGACACAGTAAAGAAAAGAAAACCTTATCATGACTGACGCAACCTGAGCAATAGATACCAGTGCAAGTAAAAGGATGAGAGCTTTGGCCCACTTTAGTTATCAAAGTGTTCAAAAACAAAAATTAATTTTATAATCCATTAAGGTTTGTGCCCTACTACACATGTCTTTTCTCATCGCTATTTTTTAGACAGATTAATTTCAATTTCTTGTCAGTTGCTAATCGCATTTTTGTTTTGCACCACGTAAAGTTTTTGGGCAGATAATGTCCTTTTCCCCGACTCGCTAATGAAGTGAGGAAATTTTACGATAGGAATAATAGCTTCACGCTGCGCCACAAGGATAAGAGTGATTAAAGACTGGGATTTTATTCACTTTCATTTTCTAGTTGAGGATTAAAAGTGACTGGGTACGGTCTGAATTCAACTTTTATCATTTCTGTCAGATTAATGTCTAGTTATCGCTATTATTTGCGTCAGTTGTGTGGAACGATCACATAAAGTTATATGAATTGACTATTCAGAATTATGTTCAAGGAATTTCATCAACTTGTTCAGTTACTGTGCAGCTTTAGCAAACGATTGCACCAAGCTGTTATCAAATTATTGCATAAAGTTTTTATCAGGCCGTCAAACCATACTAAAAAATCATCAGACTTTCATTTAAAATTTTTTATCCCATCAAGTTAATCGTCAATGATGATGGAAATATGCACTTGAACGCGCTTTATTTGCTGAATATTGTTACATTATAACCATTATTCTCTTGCAAACCGTGTCAAGTAGTTTTTACTGTGAAAATTCTTAGCATCATAATAATTTTGGCAATAAGTAAATTGCCACAGTTGGAGACTTCTAGAAAGCTTAGGATTTCTTTGTGGCACGTCTATAGCCCCAAAATACAGAAAATAATAATTCTAGATATTTAATAGCGCACATGAAGACGTTTGCGTAGAGAACCAGGTGGTGCAGTCGGCACTTACTTCTAAATAGACAAAGTCATGATACACTGGCGTCCTAGCGGAGCTATGACAACAAAGAGTGATAATGGGCTCGTGTTCTAAAATGGGTCTTTGTCATAGCATTACTACATTTAATAGACTTTATTGTCATCACGTAGAAAAAGTTAATATCCGGGAAGTAAATGAACCTGATACATTAGGACGGACTTAGAAATGCTCGGCATTAAGGACTGAGCACCCGCGTCTGGAAACGCGAAAAATACCTTGATTGACTGCACTGAGAAAGAGCATTGTACTGAAATGAGAAAAACATTCTGTGCAACGGCAGCAAATGCTTGCCTTGGTGTGCCTGTCTTGTAAGAATTTGAGTTGGTGCACGGGAATGGAGCACTGGGTTTGGTACAGCACTTTTTTTTAGTATTCACTCGCAAACCTGATCGCAAATACTGTATAGTCGACAGATCTATAAAGGAAGTCGACATATCACCAGCCAATCTTTTCGCTATAAACCTATTTCCATGACCTGTATAAAAAATACTGAATAAACCTTACTCCAATCGAGAATAAAATGCAAATCTGGCCCTGCAAGTAACGCTGTCTACAAATAATATGTTAAAATTGCATTGATTGTATATATAGTATGATCTACTGACAGCTTAAGCCAGATGCAGACGATAGTCGTTTGTCCTGTGTTTTCGCTTCACTGCTTACGAATATTTCGTATTGGCTTTGCAAACACCATCGCGTGTCTGCAAAAAGTTTCGATAAAATGTTTACCGTCGTATTCTCTGGCTTGGCCAGTGCCACTACATATAGTGCAGTGTCTTGTGTCTGTTCAAAATTTTTGTGAATGTCGTCTGAAAAAGCAGTGCACTTTTTTTTTGTGTTGACACAGCAAGGCATTCGAACGTGGTAAAGTGGAAACACAGGACAACAGACTGTCATCTGCAGCGGGCTTTAGAATAATCATACTGAAAGCACAGTATAACCTAATGATCATTCTGAATGCATACAATCTACTGCAAAGTTCCGAAAATTATGTAAGATCCATTAAATGCCCTGCTGCCAGCATGTGGCGATCATGCTAAGCGCATAGAATGATCTACTGCCAGTTTAGTAAGATCTTTGGAAACGGATAACTTGACTGTAATAAGTTGCTAACTTCTGAATATCGTACTGATTGTACATTGTAATCTACTATAAAGTAGTGAAAGTCATTCTGAGTGGATACGATCTCCTCTCAGTGTATGAAGGTCATATGGGATGCATAATGCGATTTTCTATCGGCTCGGAAAAAATGTACTGGATGATATATGTGATCATCTGACAATTTGGGAAATCATACTAGATACCCTATACGATTTACTGGCCATTTGTCAAGATCACAGTGAATATCAAGGTTCTATGGAGAATTTACGAAGCTCATACGTAGCTCTTATGCTCATTAGACTGATGAGGTATTTTATGCTGCATATAAATTGAACGCATGATGTCCATAGTAGAGAGAATATTGATAAGCAGTGCGCATGCGTCTTGCACTATGTCAGTACTATTATATCACCCACGAGCGAAGTGAAGAGCGGTGATACTGTTTTCGTTGGAGATTTAAATATATATATTCGTTTGTTTGTCAGTCCACCAAAAACGAGGGCGAAGGAGTTGAGCAATGTTCATAATTTTTAGCAGGGTGTCAGCTGGGTTGACCTAGATGTAAAAAATGCCTAAACTATAGAGTAAGCTGGCTATTAAAAAGACGGCATTAATTTTTGTTGTCTGTCCACCCAAAAAGAGGCAGAAGGAGTTGAGTTATAATAATAATAATAATAATAATTTTTCTCAAACAGTCAGGTTGGTTGACTGCGATGTGGAAAATACCAAAACTCTAGAGTTAACAGGCCATCAAAAATATCAGCATTCAATTGGTCCTAGCCGCTGGTGATGGTCTTACGCCACGAGGCATTTTAGTTTATCATGTTATATCCCCTTCATGTAATTTTTTGCCGAGTCTCTAATTTCAGCTGTGACTGTTCTAACGAAAAAAAAAATTAAACACTTCTGCTGAAAGCCCTTATCTACGAATTAATATAAAGTTAATATAGGCCTGCGCTTGCTCTGGTGTACGGAAATTCACAGTTTTTTGTTGAGGGCAGTGAAGTCACAACACAGTATGGCCATTTAGGAAATTCCATGGGTATAGTACACATGTCTTTGGAGAAAAATTTCAGTAGCAAGAAATTAGTGACCAATAACAAAATTATAGTGTCCTCGAACCCGAATTAACCACCACTTTTCAGAGGAATAGCAAAATTAATAACGCTGCCAAAGGCGCTCAGCAGAAACGAAATGGTAAAACTCTACGGAGATTTGCAAGAAAATTCCAGTACTACCTAGTAGAGGGTCCAACTTTCTTGAGTTGCAGGCAGGCAGCTCCTCAGTCACCGCAGAATCAATGAAGTGTCATCGACGCGGCAGCCAGACGTTTGCTCCATGCAAACAGCCTAAGAAGCACAAAGCCATCACCGCCTTTGAAAGATCAACCTCTGACGTGAAAATTACACCTAATATTTCGCCTTTGGCAAAGCCTGTGGTTTTTTAAGCGACATTTATTGAAATTCCAGCCTTACAGAGACAAGAGTAATGTGGGCGAACAAAGACCTGACTGCGTGCGTTGGTCCAGGGACAAACTTAATGAGAAGCGTCACGCGAACATGTTACTCTTTCTTCTACCTAAGAATGACAAGTCATAAAATTTTGAAGCTCACGCACCGCTGTTGGCATGATTAGCAGTTTCAAAACTCTGAATAGAGAAAAATTGAGCTAATGATCGTAAACACGGGATCTGCTGGTGAAGTCACCGAGTAAGAGGCGTTTGAACAGAAACTGAAGCCAAAGTTTTAGAAATGTGTTTCCAGCGGGCAAAGTCAAATGAGAAGTGCGTAGTTTCAGTAACTTTAAAAACAAATTTTGTTGGCTAGTAAGTTTTTCTCATCAGCAGTTCAACTTTCAAAACTTCTTCTTGAATTACCTCCTTGCCACCGTTAAAACGCTATGCTCGACGATTTGACAATAATGATGATTTTCTCAGATCACTGCAGTAAAATTGAAGTTCTAGTTGAGTCGGCAATACCTTGCTGCCTACCTTTGTCTCACAGGGCTGCCCTTTCTCTCAAAATTTATAAATGGTTATTTCTGAGGGTGGTTGTTTAGTGTTGAGCTGCAGATGCAGTTTTTTTTGTTTTGCAAGTTATTACCATTGAAATATATCGGTGATGACTTTGAAGCTCATTTTACCGTTTACCACCAGAGAAGAACTTTCGGGTCATGTAAGGCCCAGTTCACACGTCATTCATATCTACGCATTCACTCATTCACTCGTCCGGATGTTTTGTAGAGTCGTTGTCATCACAACTTTGTATATATATTAGCATAGACAGGCAGCAAATTTTCATTGACACAACAATAGACTATAATAATTAGCTGAGGCTCTTATCAAAGAAAAATCAAGTGACATTTGATGATTAGCTGACTTTACGTGTTCGTACACAAGAGATGCTTGAATATTTTGTGTAATAATGTCGCTTCATATGTCACTTCATCAAATGTCACTAGATTTTTCAAAAATACTTTCCAATGAATCAAATCCCAAGTTTAGGAAACTTTTAAAAGCTTTCCATTCTCATTGCACTCCAAATTCTATCAATAGACACGTTCACTTTTCCGATTTTTACTGCCGCGTCTTACAATAATACAAAAACTGATTTTCGGTAGCATTCATTTTATTTGGTTATAATATTATGTTATTACCTCCGCCAATGAGGTTATGTTGTCGTCGTGTTTGTCTGTCTGTCACCAAGATAACTCAAAAAGTTATGAACCGATTTGGACAAATTTACCGGGATTGTTTAGTATGTTAGGAGGAACAGATGATTAACTTTTGGTGAAGATATGTCCATCCGTTTGTTTGTTTGTTTATTTGTCTGCCTCCTTTTCTCGATGTCATAAATCAAAAAGTTATGGATGGAGTTTCATGAAATTAACATGAGTTTTAAGGTATATAACGAAAAGTAAATTACCAAATTTTGGTAATGATCCGTTTGTTTGATCGTTCGTTTGTCACTGTTTTTAATTTTATGTTTGTTAGCACAATAACTCAAAAATTAATGAATGGATTTCTATGAAATTTATAGGGATTGTTAGTAATGTTAAAATACATCAATGATATATATAAAAATATATAACGCTGCAAAAATTTACTAAAACATTTACCGTCGAATCAGTTGCTGCAAGTGTCCCTAGGCAAGTTATGAATATTTCCGGAGTGAAACAAAATTCAGAAAACAGTGCTCTTCTCTACTATCTCTAGGACATGATAACATATTCGAACGAGTGGATGAGCGTACGCATTGATAGATATGATGAGTGAGCTCGGCCTGCATAGACGCAGCGGATGAACTGGATGGCCGGTAGCACGACAGTAAACTTTATACATGTGTTTTTCAATTGTTTTCTTTGTAACGTTGCTCTGATTACACTTTCCAAGCGGAAATATGGCTGTATTGAGAACAGTATGAATGCCTCTCTCAGTTATCTCATATCTCTGTCCTTGTGGTGGCGCGTACCCTCTTGGGCTATACGTCTCAGACGAATTTCATTAATAATTGACTTAGATAATTTTTTAAAGGGATCCTTGTACTGCAGCACTGAACAGAGGGAGGTGAAATCATAAGTGGCTGATGACTTTGAGAAAACGAACGATAGCAATTGACATTGACTCCATTGGATGATATATAGGTATTGCTGTCTCAAAATGTGTCAGTCAAAGGTTTTAATACAACAAAAATAGTACTTCTAGACAAATTCAGCTTCTTAAACAAACGCTGAAATAAGTGTTGGCTAAACTTATCTCTCCCTTCCGTGTACCAACGATAATAAATTCACTTTCGTGCCGGAAAAGAACAAGTGGAAGGCAACTCGTGCTTGTTTTTTGGAGCAACAGGTTTTCTGAGTGAGAGATACTAAGGTCTTGCTTGCCTTGCTGGTGTCATTATATGTCAGATATTCCAGGTTCTAGGGGGGGGGGTGTTGGCGTGTGTACATTTCTTTTTCACGGCTCTATCATGCGTTTTCCTATTCCATATGATGAGGACTCTAAAAAAAGTCTGGTAGAATTTTCGCACATGGTACATTACTGAACGGATGGGGGGGGATGTGGGGGGCGGCATGGAGAGCACAGAGAGCACAAAATCATCAATTGGGAACTGATTGTTTTGAAACTTGCTCAGAATGTGTATTTTTTAAAAAAGAAGCACATTTTGTTCCTACAACTTTTTCGATTTAGGCCTTAGTTTTTGAGATAATGCGGTTTGTATATATAAACAAATATGTATATTTTGGAAATTTCAAACGAATAGAACTCAATGAGTTTCTATGCTAGAATAAAAACAATCACTGTTTTGAAATCCTTGAAGCATTCCTAACAAAACTATAGAGCTGGATTCTCCATTTTTGCCCTAATAATCTTTTTTCATCTCATCTCAAAACCGAATCCCTTAATTGTTTTTCCGTATATTTTAGTTAGCGATCACAACGAAATAGAAAATGGAGAATCCAGCTGTGATAAAAAATATTGTGAGGGCAAAAATAGAGAATCCAGCTCTATAGTTTGTTCGGAATGTTTCAAGGATTCCAAAAGACTTTCCGACGCATGTTCGATAGAAGCAGCTGGCATTTCATCCCATGTACTCACCACACCAGTTAGCATGTACTCACCACACCAGTTAGCAGAGATAAATGAGCAATTACATGACATTTACAGAGCATGGAAAGCTATTAGCGCTGCCCTTTGGGCGACCACCAGAAATTCATGAGACGCTTTGTACTTCGTCAGCTCTTTAGCGGCAAAGGGAATTGAGATGATTTTTTTTATTGGGTGCCGTATTGACTGCCATGGACATCTCTATGGGTCATGGGATCCTGGCTGCTACTGTCGTAAACTGAATGAGTGTGTTATTTATGTCAGGGTTGATTTTGTGAGTGTTTCAATAGAGGTGCCTCGATGTACCAAATTGTAGGGAGGACTTTTCAATTTTCTACACGGTCATTTTTGGCATTCCGCCAATACGCCATGGCTAGCTAAATAATACGGCAGCGTTCTCGGAGACTACTCGCTCTGCAAGTGTTTCGATACCATTAATACTTTATATATATATATATATACAGCTTATGTACGAAATACATATATTAAGTATTGTCATAAAACTAGCACTCATGCCGCTATGCTAACAGATAGAGAAAGAGTAGCAGTTGCTGTGCTGTATGAGCCCGTCAAGGCATGTTTTCATGTGAGAGCACGCTTACGCGTGCTGGGTTTGGGACCCCATTTCTCTCATAGCACTCATATAGCACATTTAGCTGTGGCAGTTACAAGCAAGAAAACCTGCACAAAGAACTCCTCAAGATATAAATTGGTGGACTACAATGCCAGGTTCCATTAGCACGTGCAATCACAGCCTACATACAGTAGAGAACACTATGCAGAGTTCTCGAACTGTGAGGGTCAGCCCTTCGCAGTACAAAAAGTACATGCAATATTTGAATGCGGAAGCTCGTGATATTGATTCAGTGGCCATGCTCTGAGGTGCATGACGTTTCTTCAATAATGGCACATCGAAGGTAAATAATGACAGAGGCAGTCGTATGAGGTATGAAAATTCGTTCTCAAAAATAAATTTTCATTGCTTGTCGCATGTGCGTTTCATCTTTAACATTCACTGTTCTCTATGTATCTCATGTGGAAAACAGTGCAAGAATGTTAGGAAACGAATTCATACGACTAGTTAAAAAAAATATAGTGCCTCTTCATTTAACCTCTCAAATGCATGCTTTAATGTATACTTTATCCGTACCAAGAGTCATTACTCTGTATGTATTTTATGCGCCACAGCGCGATGCAAGTTAGGAAAGCTGGTCACATTCAATCTATTTCCATGTTCTGGAAGTCCCGATTTGCCGCAATAACACCAAATCAAAGACAAATCAATGCGTACATGCTCCGTTCCGAACGCTATAATAAGAAACCCGCAGCTGCCAAACGTTGTGCATGTTTAACGAGTCGCTGCTCAACAAGCTTTTGATCATCGCCTTTAGCTGCAGTTTATTTCGTATTTCCTGGAAAAAAACAGTCGCTTTATTTGGGTATGGAAGCGATAAGATGTGGTCGCCAATGGATACCAACTATACTTTTCAACGTATGCGGTGTTTTTGGAGTGAAATGCCACATGTACGGTGTAGCGGGAACGATGGCATCGTTAGCAAATTTACGAATAAATAGAATGCATTGAATAATTTCGTGAAATTACTGAAAGTTCCAGTCAATTCATGTAATGTCTGTTTCACTCGAGAATTTCACGAAATTGCTCAAATATTCAGGAATTTTATGAAATTTTCCCGGATTTTACGAATTTACTGGTTTCGCACTTTCACTGAAACACACATAGGCCTATACAAAATGTGTCGTCTGATTGTCTGTCTGTCACTCCAGGACCATCAACACAGGTGTTCCTAATAGCTCAGGCGTCTTCGAATGGCACTGGGAAGACACCCTAGGCTGTAGCCCAAGGAACTTTGACGTGTTTCGAATTTCAGGCAGGAATGTCGACTTCACTACTTGTGACTGTGCAGCAGGAGTCAATCCCAAACTTATTGCGCTTTGCACAGCTAAAACTCCATTTTTTTGCTGAAGAAGGATAGTCTGTTGTCTCCAGGGAAATGATTTAATCTGAAAGCCTGAAGCTCGAAGCAAGATGCAGAAGCATACGTACCAGGCGCACTAACAGGACAAGCTAAGGCTCATCAGCTTTACTTAACACGCCTCCGCAGAGCCACACAACGGTTGCTTCGTTTACTAGGCCAGACTAAAGTACCATCTCAGTTTGCTATCACAGATACTTGCTTAGTTTTTACTTATTTTAGAAATGGGCCAAAATCCACTTCCCCGGGTCGCAAATTTTAAGAAATTAAATTCTGTACGAGTCATTCTGGTTATAAACTGTAGTCTCATTGATTCCTACAAATTTNATGCGCCACAGTGCGATGCAAGTTAGGAAAGCTGGTCACATTCAATCTATTTCCATGTTCTGGAAGTCCCGATTTGCCGCAATAACACCAAATCAAAGACAAATCAATGCGTACATGCTCCGTTCCGAACGCTATAATAAGAAGCCCGCAGCTGCCAAACGTTGTGCATGTTTAACGAGTCGCTGCTCAACAAGCTTTTGATCATCGCTTTTAGCTGCAGTTTATTTCGTATTTCCTGGAAAAAAACAGTCGCTTTCTTTGGGTATGGAAGCGATAAGATGTGGTCGCGAATGGATACCACCAATACTTTCCAACGTATGCGGTGTTTTTGGAGTGAAATACCACAAGTACGGTGCTGCGGGAACGATGGCATCGTTAGCAAATTTACGAATAAATAGAATGTATTGAATATAAGAATGATCTTGCATTGTAAAGTGCTGAAGCAACTGTCGCTTGAAAATGAAGAATAAAGTAGGTACTAGAAAACGCAATTGAAGAAAACGGCTTGTTATTTTTTTTCGCAAAATCACATTATGTTAATTCTATGTTTATCTCTTAATGTGCACTCTTAGTTTGCATATTTACGTATTTTATCATTTTCATGAAACAACTGATGCTTCCACTAAAAGTTTGTATTTTACTTAGCTTTGTTAGCAAGCGTATTGAAGAATTTAATTCTCCGAATGCTCATACGACACTGAATTTTTTGTAGACTGTTTCCTGTTAAGTAAATAAATAAATGCGCTCCATTTAGTGCACATAGGTACATGTAGAAATGCAAGAATGTATTGATTGCAAAAGCTTATAAAATTTCCCTAAAATTCTACTTTTATCGCGGAATATTGTTCTTATAAAATTGCTGTACATGATAAACTAGTGGACCATTTGTTTCTACATGGCATGTCTTTGATTTCCACTATCTGCTCTGCTGTAAAATTGGGCACAGATACTTTCCGGGGTTTCTAGGTAAAAATTTGGAATCTATCTAATTTAAAAATATAAGTTGAAGTTAATTTTCTAGTGTCAATGCAAATGTATCATTGCATAAGTTTGTAATCGACAATTTATATCAGAATTTCAATTGTAATGTACCAATGAGAATCTGTGTGGAAGACACGTATCAGGTATAGGCAGGTATACAGTGAAAGTCCGAATCCACTAATTTCGTGAAATCACTGAAAATTTCAATAATTTCATGTAATGTCTGTTTCACTCCGGAATTTCACAAAATTGCTCAAATATTCAGGAATTTTATGAAATTTTCCCGGATTTTATGAAACTACTGGCTGGCTTCACACTTTCACTGAAACACGCCTAGGCCTACATTAAACGTGTCGTCTGATTGTCAGTCTGTTGTTCCAGGATCATCAACAACACCTAATAGCTCAGGCGTCTCCGATTGGCACTGCGACAACACGCTAGGCTGTAGCCTAAGGAGCTTTGACGTGTTCCGAATTTCAGGCAGGAATGTCGACTTCACTACTTTTGACTGTGCAGCAGGTGTCAATCCCAAACTTATTGTGCTTTGGGCAGGTAAACTCCATATTTTTTTGCTGAAGAAGGATAGTCTGCTGTCTAAAGGGAAATGATTTAAGCTGAAAGCCTGAAGCTCGAAGTAAGATGCAGAAGCATACGTACCTGGCTCACTAACAGGACAAGCTAAGGTATATGAGCTATACTTAACACGCCTCCGCAGAGCCACACAGCGGTAGCTTCGTTTACTAGGCCAGACTAAAGTACCATCTCAGTTTGCTATCACAGATACATGCTTAGTTTTTACTTATTTTAGAAATGGGCCAAAATCCACTTCCCCGGGTCGCAAATTTTAAGAAATTAAATTCTGTACGAGTCATTCTGGTTATAAACTGTAGTCTCATTGATTCCTACAAATTTCCGGATTATAGATTCTCCGGGTCATGACGCGTAAGATACATACGGGTTGTAATATTACTACTGCTTCTCTATGTATATATTATATTGCTTACAGCATAAATGAAACTCCTATGGATTTCCTGGAGAAGCAATTGAAAGTGGCATTAATAGCCGCATATTCTGAACTACCATTATTTCTCTCATATGTTTTAGTACTTAATGTCGAAGATCTTCTTCAAGTGCCATTAAATAAAAGGAAAATGAATGCAGTTCCACTTAAACGAAGAAAACACTAGTTTACTTTCACAGGAGGTTACCATTTGCAAATTTTGAAAATTGACCTAGCACGCATTAAAATTTATTATCTCGTTCTGTGATTCACCAGATTTATATATTCGTAGGAGATTAGAAAATTGCATAAGTTTACGACGGGTATGGGGAGTGTCGACTGTACTAAAGTCCTATCGAATGTACTAGATGCGAAGTTAAGGCGTGTTCAATTCGTAAATTTGATTGAAGATACTATAATCTGTTTAAATTAGTTAGTCGGCGGTAGATGGACTAACAGGCCCATTCCCAGAACGGGTTCGGAACTTATGCCTCGGCCCTCTATGAGCTATTGCCATGATGTCAGTGTCATTTCAATGTCTGAAAAACCTAAATGAAAGAGAAGATACTGCAAGCAGGATTCATTGCTGCAAATCTGAGGAGCTTGGAGACGTTAAGTTAACTGGGACTAAAGAGAAAATACTACGGATTAAAGTGGCCTCCGAAGCTTTGGCCCTCAAGAGCTTGTGACTCTTGAAGCTGTTCGTAGCTGTAGTGGGTGTCTCTCCCAATGTTTGTCAAGGCGATAGTCTTTTCTGCAGGACGTCCTCTGTTTTCACTGCATATGAAAGAAAACTCAGGACATGACAGTCAATTCGAGAGGTATCGGTCGCATGACGCCGATCCAGCACGTTCTACTTCTGTCAATGGAACGTGAGTCTTCGAGTTGATCGTAACTCGCGTATATTTGCTGATATTAAGAGTTTCACTCACACAATCACTTAAAAATGGGTACGACAATGATTGCTGTGATGGCAACCGTATTTTGAATAGAATTTAACCATTTTTTTAAATTATTTGTGAACCAGTTTCAGGTGCAGCTGACGAGTTCTACTTTATCGTTAGCACGCTCTAGACTCCCAAAACCAAGGCAAGACATCAGTCGAGACTTTCATTGTTAAGACCATAAGACAATCGTCTACAGCGGCCTTAGAGGAACCTCGTACAAATAACACCATAAGCGTACACATCATATTTGATAAACCATGCCGTGAAGGGTTAAAGCTAAGCCGATTAGTTAATGTCGATCCAAGTGCACATACATATCTATATATTTATCCCATATCGGAAAGTTAGTGGACTCCTTGTATATCTATTCCCCCTGCATTTAGTCGGGCCCAATACCGAGGCAACACAATAGAAACGTACGCTCATCGTCTGAACGCATGTTCAGCTCGCACGTTGTCCAACCAAAATACTTTCCAGGGGTATCGTGGACAGAGATTTTCACTGTGTAATCTAGTCGGAATAATGGCGCTCTGGAAGCCCACTCGTAAGTTCGGTACGAGATTGCATGGTGTGCCTCTGGCATAATGATATCTGACTACAGCAGCGTACATCACTGCATTATGATCTAGATGAACTTCTCGAGCTGTACTTTGGAATACCCACGGCTTCCGTTGCACTGCAGAGCAATCGAAGTCGAGATAAAAAAATATAAACTTCAGTCACGTAGCACAGATACGAACCACGCGAGTGCAATGTACTCTCCTTGTATGTTCATTGGAGCACAGGCCTTAGGCATTCGTAATACACGGTGTATATAGGAAACCTATACTTGACGTTGTTATAAGCCGGTGGTTACGTGATATTAGAATGATGTCTAGAGTTACACGAAACTGCATAGTTTATTCCATAAAACACAGAGTTTCGAGGTACTAGTGTAACTATCATAGTTAAAGCTCTCGCTAGAACGTACTGCGTCAGTGACTGTATATTAAGAGCTTGATCTTAGGATTTTCAGAAAGCTATCACAAACTCAACTCTGCTAATTGTATTACCTTTCTTCAGTTTCCCATTTAAATCGCACTAGCAAATTAAAGATGAATGCAAGCCTCTAACGATGCTAATTAACTGGGTTCCTATAGTATACAGAATAATGTCTGCCAATAAATATCTATAAAAGTGCACAGTGGCTTTGTAAGCACCATGCACACTGAGATCCCTCCAGCTACACACCCACGTGTCGTTCAGTGTTACCTCCAAGTCGGCCGCCTCTCTGCACATTAACTCCAGTTTCACATTAACATTACACAGTCTGCTGGGACCAGGACATTAGCCCTCTACTTAATTCGGCTCTGGAGAGATTATATGTAGCTCAAACTGAGTTGTGCTAATACGACGATAGAGGCAGAGCGAGGGAAGGTCTAGTGCCCGGAGACAAATGGTTTCTGCGGGGTGCATTTGACAGAGTTAATTTGCTGCCTTGGAATGGGTTTTGAAGAGGATNTATGTAGCTCAAACTGAGTTGTGCTAATACGACGATAGAGGCAGAGCGAGGGAAGGTCTAGTGCCCGGAGACAAATGGTTTCTGCGGGGTGCATTTGACAGAGTTAATTTGCTGCCTTGGAATGGGTTTTGAAGAGGATCAGGCGCTTATACCCGCACGTGTAGCATAACGGACGTAGTATTAGCCTGAAGAGTGACACTTACAGTGTTTTTTGCTCTAAAACTGCGGAACAGTAATGGATTTTTGTGTCGTCATTAGAATTTTAAGGTGCCTCTTCACATAGCTATTTTGCTGGCTCAAAATGGCTTTGAGGTATAGAACAGTACAACGGAGCAGAGACTGACAGGTCGTTAATACAGCTGCAAGTAAATGAAACTAAAGCTACCACATTGGTGTGTGTAATCCCTTTTTATGTTTAAGGACTTTGAACTTATTCTTAGTTTGGGAGATGCAATTGACAGAGCAGAATCTGAAACCTTGAGGTGGGTTTTAATGGTAGTATAGGACCTTACCGGCCAGTGAAACAGTGTGACACGTTCGTTGTATTGCAACCCTAATCTTTTCACCGGTTGTATGATAGAACGTTGATTCAGTGTTATCATTTCCAAGATGAATATGATTTTATCCTTACATTGTTATTCTGTTATTATCAACGATAGCTGGGTGTGTCGCCGTGGAACATCACTTAAAGAAATGTTGGCATTTGCCGTTTTTTTTAATGAGACAGTGACCTTATTATCTATGAAATGTTCGTATTGACTCATATAGTGTTTCACTAATAAAACGTTCTGTCAGAGACTCAAGTGCAGACTCACTAATATCTGCAGATTTTTACCCTTTCTTTTAATACGAAAATATTATTCCCTGTGTTAAAGAACGTTGACATTTGCAGCATAATTTATATCGAATTACCAGACAAACTATCATCTGCGAAAATGCGAAATGTCATTTGCAGATTGATTTTTCTCGTTCTTTCAAACAAGTGATACACTGTTGGCGCAGTTGAAGGTAGTTGACCTTTACAACGTACGTCGATGCGCAAAACAGGCCATCAGTTTCGCAGATGAGAAATTGCAAATGCTTCAAAGTTGTCATGCTACATATGTAGCCCAATGCATCATTCCTAAAATGGCGAGTTTGCTGTAGCTTTTCAGCCTGTCAAGGAAGTGTTAAATTTCAATATTCCGGAGGGGGGGGGGGGGGGGTACGTACCCGTCACCAAGCCACATCTGCGTTGAATTAGATACGATATGTACGATATGGATCTGCTGAGAGCAGTGCTTCTTGCGGGCAGGTGCATTGATTAGCACCGAGTTGGGGATCGATGTGCCTGATATGAGTGGATCAGTGTTTAGGGTACGCGACAGTGATTTACTTGAACATACAGAATAAACAATTTACAAAAACAAAAATACGGAAGTTGTATAGTGCCGCAGCGCTTTTGGCGTCGTAGCAGTATCGCGTTCGTTATGCACTGTAACAGTTACTGCTGAGACGTATTAGCAGTTTAGTAAAGTTGTTTGTTATGCAAGTGTATATTAATGATTAATTAGTGTATTTTTCACTGCCACGCACGGTACGTTACAAAGTACAGTTATACTCGGAGATCGGTTGAGTTATGTCTCTTATTAGAGGATTTCGCTTCCTTTCTTTATTCATTCTATTCAAATTTCGTGTAAGACAATATTCTCCTAACTACGAGCGCAATGAAGACTACATTCTCACCGAAATACATAGCCTGCAGTATAGCTCAACGTCCACAATGAGGGTCTGAGAGGCACTGAACTGGGAACAGACATTGTTCCCGAAGCGCTTACACACGAATAGAGTCCCTCATTATCACCACTACGGCACTGCTTCCGCTTCTCAGATTACTTGCACTTGCTGCCCGCACGAATCAAATCTTCGCGTTTCCTTGTATCCTTTGCCTGACGCAATGAACTTTTGTGATATTGTTTCCAAGTGTGACTTAGGTTGGGTTGTCTTAACTTGTTGCTCGAACTGCATTAATATATTAGCAGTGCAAAGGAAACTAACAATAATATGAAGTAAATTATACAAACTGGGAAACATTTAGTTTATGGAGGAAAATGTTTCAACGAAACACATTCGCTCGTGAGGACCATGGAATATAGTTGTTCGTATTAAACATAGTCATAGTACCCATAGCGAACTATCTAGCTTAATTATGTACCAAAAACTCAACAAGGAACAGAGTGAATTCTAGGGCGGAGAGATCTAGATATGTAATTTTATCTACCTAGTACTATCTTTTTTGGGCCCAACAGCCATATATGTTTCATTACAGCACTGGGTTGCAGTTACTTAACACTTCTATGAGCGTAATAAAGAAAATAATATTGCTACAAATCATAATTTTATGTACTGTACACAGACCGCAATAGTATCTGACTTTTAGGTCTGACGCTGGCGGCCAAAAGTGGGCAACGGAAAAATGGGATTTTCTCAAGAGCTATTCTTTTCCTCCTATCTAATACCGAAGAAAAATTCCAAGTTACCCAACATTTTTCGTGCGGTAGAGATATCTTGGATACGGCGGGGACGCACTTAGGCGCTTGCCTGCATGACTGTGACTGGACATGTTCATAATAGCTCTTGAGAAAATCCCATTTTTCCCATTTTGGCCGCCAGCGTCGGAGGCCACTTGGACCTAAACGTCAAGTACAGTTGCGGTCTATGTACTGTGTTTTGAGCAAGAAGTACCAATTTTTTTTTATATTGTTATGAATTTTATTGCTGTTATGGATAACTTTAATATTTTTTTAAAAATCTATAGCTACCAATAACGTTGTATGGAGACACTTTACTGTGGGAGACTTCACATTATTTAGAATGTGGACAAAAAAAAGCTTACTGTTTTCCCAGAAAAATAGTTTTACTTCAGTAACAAAAATGGCAGGAAATTGCTCAAGTGTAGCAACTGTTTGCGATTTTGCGTTCTACGGGTTACTGTAGTAGCAATGTCGGTAGATACTACAACAGTTACAGTCAGTCCGACCCTGTCGATTCAGAGCCTTGTTTTGAGACGCAGTTTCTCTTTGACCAAAACGTAAGCATTTTGAAAACTGCCTTTCCTGCCAGGTCCATTTCGAGGCTGCTCTCTAATTGAAAAACTTGTCCGCATTCCCTCGGATGTTTGGCCAGTAGAGCCCAAACTTTTCGTTCCACAATGGTAGAATACGTAAGAAGAGCATGCCTCCTGCGCCCCTAAGGCTGCATTCTTCCGTGAGATTTAAGATTTTTTCAACATTTGTTTGCTGATTCGTGTCCTGTTACATTATTACTAATGTGATTTGAATAAAGGAGAGGAGTACAAACAGTCTTTTATTCATATGTTTGGTGCACTTAAGTCATCTCCCCATATATTCCTCAACTTGATGCACTGATCCCACATGCTCATGTTTGCTACCTTAATTATTGATGCATGCTCTGTGTCTATGTTCTGAATGTAATGCACTTAATGCGTTATACTCGTGCTTACGTTCGTTTTATTTGATGAACTGAATCGAAGTGCCACTATTCAAGAAATAATGGTATTGAGCCTTTATCAATATATTTAATGTACGGTATTATGTACATAGTAAAGACTATGCAGACGGATCTCTTCACGAACGAATGAATATTCTAGAAGAATTGCAGCAATTTGTGTGGATTTACTTTATTTCAAATGCTGGAGTACTCAGTATGGTGGATCTCAGTTGTTTATTCCATTTAGAGCGCATAGTATAGGAATGGTGATTTCGATGTTTATGTTTGTTAATAATGAATTAACTTCGGTTCCGTAAGTGGCCTCTACACTGTTTGTGACTGCATTGTTAAGTACTGCGGTGCTAAGCCAGCAAAGGAATGGGTTTCTTTAATTTCAGAGCCTCGATTAGAGTCAGAACTAACTCTTCATTTACGATAAATAAACGTAGGAACCATAGGCGTCCTCTTCATGGCGTCCGTGAGTACACAATGGTAGTCATTTACTCCCTTTTATCAGGAGATTTACTTTCTAAAATTTAGAAGAAAGCTCACTAGGGTAGTCCAAAGTATTTTACTTTATTTTTTATTGACACTAACTGTTCTTCAGAACCACATTTGCTCTCTACACTTTATAGTTAACTGAGTGACTTACTTGCACTAAAGGAATTTTTTGTCTCTAAGATTTAGAAAGCCACTGTAAAGTCCAATGTGATTGATTTCTACATTCTATGCTTCATTGCACAGATTGAGATCTATGCTAAATTCTAACAAAAGATTTAAGTTTGCAAATATAAGAGCAAGTGAAAATGATATAGGTAGAGTACCAATAACATTTTTGTATTTTCTGAAATGAACTTCAGAAGCACCAGTGGCCCTTGTAGGTGTATGTCATCGGCTCAAATGCCTCCAGCGTTCATGTTTTCTTAAATCCAGAAAGCCTAACATGGAGCCTAAAATATTATTGTTACTAATGCTAATAAACTTTAGCATCTCAAGTATTTGAACAGCTGCAGACATGTACTGAAAAGGTTTTGTTTTTAATTCAAGAAGCTTGTAGTAGAGTACGAAATAACTGACTGGCCGGGGCAGATATGGAGAGCGTTACCACCAAGTCATTAGATGATATGGCTGCAGGGGGAGATTAGCCAGCTCTATACGCTTCAATAAGCTGAGACAAATTTGCCTTTGCTTATCCATTATTCAGGCTGCGGTGGTGGAGGCTGTTGAGGCGTGGTGATGTTTNGCTGAGGCAGATATGGGGAGCGTTACCACCAAGTCATTAGATGATATGGCTGCAGGGGGAGATTAGCCAGCTCTATACGCTTCAATAAGCTGAGACAAATTTGCCTTTGCTTATCCATTATTCAGGCTGCGGTGGTGGAGGCTGTAGAGGCGTGGTGATGTTTGAGGACGATCATGGTTGAGCAAAACCCAAATACTCCTTGAGTTTTTCCCATTGCTCGGGTATTTCAAACTCAGAGAGATGCCATATAGTATGGGATGACATGACTTTTGCTTCAATTTTTTATCTATTCTATATGTATGCTATAATGGAAGAAGGAACTTAGTATTTTCGGATGATACACTATTTTACTCCACTGTTTTCTGTGTGTGTATGCTGTGATTCAGAGAGAAACCCGATATTTTGGGATAGACTATAGGTAGTTGTTATTCCTGTCGTTTCTATATGCATAGTGTAATTTGGGAAGAAATTCAACAGGTATAGTTGACATACAGATTTAACTTCAGTCGTTCCCATACGAATACAAAATTGTGGGTTAAACCCAGCTTTAACTTCAACTACAATTATCATTTTTATGTAGAAGATTCCGTTAAATTAACAGAATTTCATCGGCACTTCAACTTCAACATAAACATCAGTTTATCACCATAACACTATTCTCAACGTGTCCAGATTTAGGCAAATTTTTACTTTAACTCACATATGGATTTTTAATTTTTTCGTGCTATTAGTATGTTAATTGGGTCAATGTAAGACAATGGACAAGTACTGTAGCTAGAACTTTTCCGTCGCAAACGCTTAATTTTCGAGATACGTGACTTAGTTCCCATCGTTTTTTTATGGGAGTAAATAACCAGAGTCATTACAGGCTTGGTAGCGACCCAAAACGAACCTAGCCTAACCTTACCTCACCTTACCTAACTTAACCTTACCTAACCTTACCTAACCTAACCTTACCTAACCTTACCTAACCTTACCTAACCTTACCCAACTTAACCTTACCTAACCTGACCTTACCTTACCAAACCTTAGAAGTAGTAGAAACCTTTACAAGTGCTTCAGTGGCACACTGCCTATATCGCGCTGAATTAGGCCTTACCTACCCTTACCTTACCTAACCTTACCTAACCTAACCTAACCTTGCCGAACTCAACCTAACCCTAATTTCGCTTGTATGGGTCGCCCGATATTTTCTCCCGTAGAAAAACAATGGGAACTTCAAAGTCATATAGCTCAAAAACTAAGCATTTGCGACGAAAACGTTATTCATGTAAATTGTCTTAAATTCAACCAAATAATATATTAGAAGCAAGATAAACCAAAGAAACCATATGTGAGTTAAAGTAAAATAATACCCAAATGAGTGCGATGCGGGCGTTGAAATGTACTTTTACTCTCAGAATAAATAGTTATTAAAAATAATACTTCTTACGCATCAATACTAAATGAATTTGGCAGAAGAATAGGCACTCCTTACCCGCAATTCAAAGGTTTGCGCAAATTCTCCACCCAAGCAGAAGACCTTGCCTGTGGGTTCAGCTAGTATGCATACAGTCACCTCATGTCGTGTTTGCTATTCTGCTTGTGTCTCAGTCGCCTGAGGAACTGCCTGTACTTGACCAATAAGAAGTGGCCAGGTTCCTGCTAAGGTTATGCACCGCAGCTGCCGTAATTTATGGGCTGGACAAGGTTTTGCTTCAGATGAAAATGAAGCGAAAAAGCATTTGCAGCCAGTATTTCTTTATGTAATTACCTCCGAAAAGGAGGTTATGTTTTCGTCGGATCTGTCTTTGACTGTTTGTCTGTCTTCCTGTCTGTCTGTCACCAAGATAACTCAGAAAGTTATGGACGGATTTTGACGAAATTTCCAGGGATAGTTAGGTATGTTAGGAGGAACAGAGGGTTAACATTTTGGTGCAGCTAACATACGTCCATCAGTGTGTTGTTTGTTTGTCTGCCTCATTTTTCTCAATAATATAACTAAAAAAAAGTTACGGACGGATTTTTATGAAATTGACATGAGATGTTAGGTATATCACAAAGAGTAGATGATGAAATTTTTGTGATGATTTGTTCATTCGTATGTTTGTTGGTGTGTTCGATTTTATGTTTGTTAGCGCAATAACTCAAAAAATTTTGCGTGACTATTTACGAAACTTACAAGCATTGTTAGTAATGTTAAAAGACATGAATGATTATATTTTGGTGCAGTTTGAGTTATGTTTGTCATAATGTTTGTTATTCAATAACTCAAAAAGTTTCGAATGGATCTTAATGAAATTCACAAGAGTTGTTAATAAAGTTGAAAGGCAATAATTTTTAAATTTTGGAGCAGCTCGGTTGATTCGTTTATATGTTTGAGTTGTGTGTGTCATATAACTGTGTGTGTTTGTTACGCAATAACTTAAAAAGTCCTGAATGGAACTTTATGAAATTTGTAGGAGTTGTTAGTACTGCTCAACGATATGAATGATTAAATTTTGGTGCAAATCGGTTGTTTCGTTTGTATGTTTGTTATAATGTTTTTTAGCAGCATAACTCAAACAGTTATGACAGGATCTTTGAAGAAATTTCAGAAGCTGTTAATACTATCAAAAGGAACAAATGAGTAGATTTTGGAGTAGATACAAAAGCAATCATGGCTTCATAGCCAATTTGAATTTATCGTTACCGTTGCCTTACTTGGCGTAGGTTTGCGCTCTCAGAGTGCTCTAGCGATAATGTAGACCAGGAAGTTTTCCAGCTATTAGGGATTTAGTGAAGTTATAAAAAAAGGAATCACATGCTTTCGTTCTTAGTGTGGATGCACTCAAAATACAACTAATAAAAAACTTTTTTGCTGAACTTGTAAGAAATGTTTAAGAGAAAATTTAGAAGGAAATTCAATTTATACGCATGTTTTGATGACAGAGTTGGTTAAGATGCATTTTAGAAAAAATAGCCACTTGTCTTCTCTGTCATTATTATTATTATTGTTATTATTATTATTTTTCAAATATAACTGGTGATATTAACCTGCTTTTTCTCTTTTCATTGCCTTTGCCAGGGCCTGAAGGTAAGTATCTTTCAGTTTCTTTTTTTGCATGGATATTTGTCTATGACTTCTATACAGTTTTCATCTTCTCTCAATAAAAAACTAGGCACTTACTAGGTATTTTGCCATTTATCTATCAATTAAACCCCTTACCACAAAATAATAGCTTAGAACTACTGTGGACTTTTCCGAGGTATGTATGACCTCATTAGTCAGTTAAGGTAAATATATTTTCTTTTACCCCTTCGTTAGTTCTGTTACATTGTTCTTTAGAGAGAATTGAACGTGCACGAATTTGCATCGTTGTTCGAGCTACTCCTCTTCTCTTCACAATCATGATCTTATTACTATTTACGTTTCATCTTCGTTCTACCACTTTCCATTAAAAAACATTTGCTTTCACTAAGACTGTTTTTTTTTAGCAAACAGGAACTTCTTTTTCATAGCATCTTCAATTTACCTTGGTTTCCAGAAGAACCTGAGCTTGTTTGCACAAGAAGACAGTTATTTTACAAACTCAACATGTACCATTGCTTTCCATGAATATCAATGTTTTCTATTATTGCCTGGAACTGAGCCGTCTGGCAATCCCAGTGGCGTTTCATCAAAGCCGGAGCTGGCATTATTTTCTGCCGAGCAGAGGCCAATTTGTCGGCAATAGAGCAAAACGTTCTTTTAGGTTGCAGTGCCGACTGTTGTGCATCTATACAGAACGGCCGCAAGCCATCATGTAGCAAGACATATTGTATTCGTTCTACTGACTATCAGCTTCTATTAATATCCCTTTGGGTCTGTATTGCATCAGCTCGTGCCTATTTGGCAAGGCTCTAGTCGACAATCGGCAAGGCAGAATATCTTTCTTACGCACAGTCAGCTTCTATTAATATCAAGTGCGTCAGCATTGCATGAAATCGTAGCTAATTTGTGCGGCTGGTAGACAATCAGAAATTCATTATGTTATTTGTACCGACTGTCGTGCTCTGCTAATGATCCCTAGACTTTTGCACTATTTAAAAATAGCTACATGATTTGTTGGCTGCTTGGCTGCTCAGTGACCCCTTCCCAATGTCAATCATTAGTTAGGAAAAATTCTAATGCTCAACGGCTGCTCCTTTTTACCCTTTTTTGTTTTAGATTGTTTAAATCTAACAGTTGTAGATGTGTGAAGTACCTCTTATGCCGAGGCCACAATATACAATCGCACGCTTAACTTATTGAGTCATCTATACTAACTACAGACATTCACTTTGTATCAGGATGAGAGTGCATACTGAATGTCCGCTCATGAGTTGCGAGTGCGACTGCATAGTGTGACTCCGGTCTTACTGGTATCGTAGATACTCAACATCACTCTCTTACCACAGCAAAACTTCATTGCTTTGAGTTCCTAGAGGCTCAACTTGAATAGGAGATAAATGGAGGAAAAAGGGAAAGAAATTCAGAGGGATGACTATGGTGACTATGGAGGGGGGGGAGGAGAAGGGTTCGTTGCAATAACTTCGTAATAACTTATTAAATACTGCCTTTAGCTTTCATGAAATATAGATTATTGTGGTGCTTTAACATCAGATTAGCGATTGCCTACATTTCCCGCAGATTTGATGTTAACCGGCACTAATTACAAAAATTTAAAGTTTTGGGGTGGAATTAAGTTTAGCGTATTATAAAGAAATATGAAAATTAGTAATAAACAACTTAGTTCAATGCACAATAGAAATTACTCCATAATTCAATATTTACAAGCGTTGCCTTGAGTTTGTAGAACTTACACTCGTCGTTTCTGCACTAATTTGACGAAATAGAAGGGGTTTCGAGGGTACTTCGCTCCAATATTTCTTAATGCATTCCATCAATGTATTCTAATGAAACTGTTGTCCATTTTGCTGAGCAAGCCATGAAAGGATCCCCATGGGCTTAATATGTTATTCAGGTCGGGGGATTTAGCTAACCAACCCAGAATGCTGATATTACAAGAAGAAAATTATTTTTTGAGTGCTTGGCAGTATCTATTCCGTCTTTATTCTATTGAAAATAACTTGATTTAATTCCTGACGTTGAAGAAATGGTAGAAAAGAGTTTTATTCTTTTTAATTTTTACAGGCGTTGCCTTGATATACGCTTGTCTGCTCTTCGTGTCATATGACTGGGCCTTTCTATTAGAAGAATATGCTCCCCAAATCAAAAGTGACTCTCCACTTAATGGCTGTATAGAAAAAATTGTTAATCTTTTCTCAATTCATGCCAATATGAATGGCAACTATTTTGTCTAATCAAATTAAATTTCTTTTCATCTGAAGAAATCGCATTCCTCCATTCTTTATTAGTCTAAATTGCCTTATTTTTCACCCATTCCATTTGTCAACTCTTATGTTTCTTCGTGAGTGCTGGGGCCGTTCTTTTCTTTCTGTAAACAAAATTGTTGGAGTCATGTAATATTTGACGAACTTTTCTTAGTGTAATATTCAATTCAAGTGAAGTTTAAAGACTTCTTGATCGCTTTTGGCATTTGGAAGCCTCTCCAAGCAATTTGCGGCGGGCCTTTGGTGATAGTTTGGGAGGACGACCACGTTGTCGGTAGTCACACTCTTCAGGATTCTGTACAAAGTTACAATATATCTACATCGACTTGCCTTCTTAGTAATCAATGAAATATTAAAACCAGATTCATTTGATGCAATAATAATTCTCTTCGCTGTTCCACGAGTTGAACGTTCCTTCCCCAGGCGTAATGTTTAGTAGACTTAAAATTTGCCTTCTCAGATGAAGCTTTACAATTTGCAGGTTTGTTTATAGAACTTTATGTTGATTTGCTTGTCTAGAAACTGGGACATACATTTTTCTTTTTCAGTGTCCTCAACTTATTGCTATCTCACAATTAAAATGTTGTACTATCGTTACAACTGTATTAATTATTTTTCCCAATTTAATCAAAAAACCTCTTATAAGTTACTCAGAATTCTGACCTTTTCACACGTGACAAGTGACTCCAACATCAATTTGTCGTCAGGTCTAAAA
This sequence comes from Parhyale hawaiensis, assembly GCA_001587735.2. Lineage (NCBI taxonomy): Eukaryota > Metazoa > Arthropoda > Malacostraca > Amphipoda > Hyalidae > Parhyale > Parhyale hawaiensis. The sequence goes on along the minus strand of LQNS02278171.1, from coordinate 25,768,448 downwards.
CACAAGTAGAACAGCGCTGACATTAGCTACAGCAGCTCGATAAAAGTTATTCTCGGTGTCTTGAGTACAGTAATAGGGTGATGTCCTTTGCAGTAGCGCATGCCATTCTGTAGCATTGCTCCGCGCGTCTTAACATATTCACCAGGGACTGTGACGTGGATGAGTGTGTTCATTCGAATGAATGCAATCTTTAAATTTAGCTTCCAATAAAAATATTTCACTAACGGGGAATTTTCGATGTATACTATTTATCATAAAATTNTGCTCCGCGCGTCTTAACATATTCACCAGGGACTGTGACGTGGATGAGTGTGTTCATTCGAATGAATGCAATCTTTAAATTTAGCTTCCAATAAAAATATTTCACTAACGGGGAATTTTCGATGTATACTATTTATCATAAAATTATATATATATATATACACTACATTTTCCACATTTTCCAACTTTAGAATTTTTTTAAGCTTCGTGTTTTGAGGTGAGCGTACTTAAAGCTCTCGTTTCTCGAATAGCAACTATCACAAGTTTCTCTTTCATATATGTGCTAGTTATATACGGAATGTCTCACATGAAGTATAAAAGAAACGACCAGTGTAATTACTCCGTAGATTATGCAGCACTCTCGCAGTGCGTATGTTCGGGAAATAGAGAACCTGAATTTTCTTAGCTTTCCATATTCACATCGTCCAAGTTTATACTGAGCTGCATTCCGTATTTTTGCATTTAGAGCTACCCTGAGACGGTAATTCTTGTACAACATATTTGAGAAACTCAGGTCAAAGCTGCGATATCGAATAATAAATGTTAATAAATTATTCTGCGTCAGAACAGAAGACAGGTAGTATGAAGGTGGCAAAATCATCATCAATAATAATAATAATAATAATAGCCCAACATCACTCGACCGATCCAATTTGGGTGATGAAATCCCCTCGATCATAATAATAACAACAACAGATTAGATCATCGTATCCACAGTATACGTCGCATGATCTAATCAGAGATGATAGAAATCAATAATGCAGATGTTTTCTATTCCAAACTTGAGAATTATTTTTCTGTTTTTAACTTTAGCAAACGACTAGTGGAAGGAAACTATTTTCTGGCGTATTTTCTTATACAGCTCTTCAGTCAGCCCCCAATGTGTCTATTAGATATTCTCTGGGGCTTATTAATAATAGTTTGCTGCTTTGGAAGTAGTAATGCAAGATGGTACAGATGCAAATATGCGAACACACAATGGTGCATAGAATATGGCGCAAAATGCACAGTGGTGTATGTTATACCGTTTGACTATTAATTATTGTCTGTCAGTTGCAGTGTGGTGATATTAATAATTGTCTGTCAGTACGCTTGGGAGGAGGGACCACGGGTAGAATCCACTAGCAGCTTTAAAACTGGCTTGGGGAATGAAGCTATCTTTGCTGACAGCCAATTGAGAGACGGGAAAGGTATTCGGATACTTTCAATGATTTATTTTATTTAGGGTATGAACTGACCGGAAGATATATCGACAGTGCATGCACGACATTTTCACCTATATACGGAATAAAACAATGAGGAGTGTAGCAATATGTATATAACTGTAATAATAATAATAATAAACATAGTAATTAAAATAGCGATGATTTTGTCCATTGAATGGTAAGTCGAGGACAAGTAAAAGCAAACAAAATAAATGATTGCAGTAATATCAGCCAAATAATGCTAACATTTTTTTTGTTAGTCAGTCGTTATTGCATTGCAATACGTGCTTCATAAACGGACTCCATATTTCATACCAGCTTATGCCGCAAAAAAATAAAATAAAAAAAAAGAAATAAAGTATGCGCACGGCAGCCATTTCCTGAACATTTGACAGCATATGAAATAAAAATTAACGTTGAAAGAGTATACTGCTCTTTAAATATACTAATCATCATAATTACGTTCGATTATGCTCATATTTTGTCAAAGCAAAATTTTGTAACTACTTTGCACAATCCTGAATTACTTATAATTTTCTGCTTGGTTAGGCTATGCCATTGAATATTTCGTTATTGCGCTATAAGTTATAATTATTTAGTAATTCTACGATGATATGGAACTGTGAAAGTTCTCTCCCATAACGATTGCGTTTCTAAATTTAAGAAGTAACAGAAACTCCAGCTGAATATGTAAAATTCAAAGAAACGCCATCACTTTACTTAACTCACCTGCTCGAAAAATCATAAGTTGTTTTACTAAGAACGAGTCTCCCCGAAAAGTCGAAGTAAACAATGTGATAACTAAATTGAAGCTCCGTGTCCAGCTATTATTTTTGCAGAGGCTTTTCTGAAGAGTTTCGAGACCTTCCATGCCCCTCTTCTTGAAGCTCTTGATAAAATATAGTTTTTGTGTGCGCTGGAAGCTTCAGGTCGAGGGGATCTATGTTAAAAATCTGAACCATGATGCCAAGGGTAAACAAGCAGGTGCTGGAAAGTTCGTGGCTTTAAGGGCTACGTGAGGTGGTAGAGCTGTTATTTTGAGGTGAAAAAGGGTGTTAAAAAATTCGTGAGTTCAACAGTATTTCTTAAAGTTGTGGCGTTGATGTCTTTAATTAGGAAGAGGATGCTGAAACGTACGTAGGTTTGGTGTCTATGTGCGATGCCAGAGTTGTTAGTTTGAGACATGTAATTGATCAGTAAACTTTACGGCATTGCTATTTTTGGCACAGACAATATTATTCTGTAATTAACATTACTACAGTGAATAAATCATTATGAATAATTTCAACTATCTTTTTCAGTATTATGCGTGTTATTTTATTATGATATATAAGGCGTAGCATAAAAATATTACTCCTCTTTTATCACGTTGGTTAATATAAACGTTCACTGTTTTGCTTTTTAATGCCTTATTATTTTATTTTTCTTTTATGTCATAATAAGCAAGGGACTGCATCATACGAGCAGGCTACAAAATAAAAAACATGCAAGGCGAATATTTGCGCCCTTTTTTACTCAGACAACTAGGCTGCGAAGGGCTGAAAGTGGCCGCAAGTGCTCACCTCTGACTATTACATATCAATGTCGCTATTATTACCGATACACAGAAAACACAAACTTTTCTAAGTTTCAGTGCAGTGGCATTAAAACTTTAGCGCTAAGTTTTGCTCTGGCTCTTTGCGACGGAAAGCTGTCTGTTGGCTGCATTAAAATTTCAAGTTAGTTCAAAGAAATATTATTTTCTCTGCTGAATTTTTAGAGCCGTAAATACTGAATTTATGCGCAGCTTAGAAATAAACATTTGAGTCTCGGTTTCACATTCCAGTCGGTTAGCGGATGTAAATGAAATGATGGCAGGGCTTCCGAGAGTTCCAAAATTACAAGCCAACCCAGAAAGATCATGTTTTTTAGTAAATTGTCTAAAATAAAAATACAAGTTTTCTTAGTTACCTATTGATCAGTAAAAGTTATTAAAACTTGAGCAATAAAATCTTTATGGAAAATATCTATTCCCAAAGCAAGTTTCAACTAGCACTGGATAAAGATCTCATGAAAAAATGCCTATCCAGTGCTTTTTGAATTGATTACGAGTATAAATACGGTATATATTCAAAATATATATATATATATAAACACACACGCGATATATACATATTCTGCCAAGGAAATAGCTAGGTAAGTGTTCGTACACCAAAATATATGTTATTAGCCGCATTCATAGCAAATGTAAAGTGCAAATATTATACATGCTTTTTGGGGCGTTGAACAAGAATCTGCCAATGAAGATAAGATATTACTTGATATATGAAAATATAAACATTGCCATGTTTTAAAAGGAGAAAAAGTATTCCCATAGTATGAATTTTTCATTATAAAGTGGTAGATTTGGATCAAACTTCTGAGTAGGATATTTTAGATTGCTCTAGCGTATTTACAGTAACTCTGGTCAACCTGTGGTCGCATCACTTGGTCCAGATGATTTAAAGTAATCACCAACATAATAGCCTATATATACATGTAACTTGATAAGAAACAACAGTTACGGAGCTTTATAGATGTCAATAAATATTCTTCTTTGGGTTAGACCATTAAAGGTATTACAGTTTAGAAAGCGTACTTATGCCTAAGTTAATACACCTGAGGTTCAAGATTCTTTTCGAGTGAAGCTAGGGGCTTTGATGGCAGAGTGACTGGTCTATTTAATATGATGCACTTAATTCTCCTTTAGTATAGCAATGCCGTTTTTCAGAGCATGCCGTGTTAGAAAGGATAATCACCACAAGTGAGTTAAATATAACCCATCAGCGCTCAAGAATATAATATCCTATCTTAAATACACTTCTAAAGTTAGTAAGTAACGAGTACTAAGTTGAGCAAGAAGGGGGTTAGTAGAGATTCTAAATTCTAAGCATATAAAATTATTCTGAGCTAATAATAAGAGCTCAAAAATAGGTCCTTAACTATGAATTACATCCCAAGATAAAAATGCCTATGATGAAACCAATGCCAATATTTGAGCGTGGTCGTAATATAGTCATGAAGATATTAAGCTAAACAATCATGCAAGTGCCCTCCTTTCTGTCTCTCTATGTGTCTATATCTAAATGCAGGGATGCTGGCCTTAACGCAGGTACACTGAAGTTCGACGACAATAATGCGTGACTGGACCACACTGGTAACTGGTGTGAACGTAGAGAACGTGCCTCGCGAGCCGCTAACGAAACAGAAGTTGCGCGGTTCAAGTAAGGAGGTGGAGTTCGTCATATCAAGTGAATGTGGGGCTTATATGAGAGGATTGCGCATGTGTTTTTGTGGCCTAATATCAAATCTGGGAAGGCCTCGATTGGTACGTAGGGTTAGCCTGTTCTCGTGTGCAGCATCGGAGTCAAGTTGCGAAGATTCAGCCTTGATAATGTGTCGCTGTACGCACTGCGTCAGGGGTTAACGCACGTGGCTATACTTTGAGAAGTATGGCTTTAGGGTGTCGGAGAGAGAGAGAGCTTGTGTATTTTTGGTGGCTGTGATACGCTCTGTAGGTCAACGCTTGTTGTTAACGGATGCTGTTATCGATACGTGGTCTGTGGCGACTGTCGCAGTGCTTGCTCTAGGAGAATGAAGTTTCGGGGAACTGAACCGCGAACGTATGGTAAAGGTCATTAATCGGAATGAACGCGTGGAAGGCCTTGATAGGGGCCGCGGAGGATCGATTTAGGCTATCAGGACGTGGCTCAGAATGAATGCCGAGAGTTGGTATTGGTTCTTAAGGCCAAGCATTACATATCTAGGATACATGCTAAGGTCTATGACAGCGAAGGAAGAAATCAGATACTAGGAGACAAGACACAGTTACATCCCTAACAGCATAGAAGAAGATAAAGGCATGAAATCACAACGGAAAGAAAAAGTTAATAAAACCAAAGTAAATATCAAAGCTGGCATTAATACACATTGGTTATATAAAAGCTGGCATGAAACGAACATTATAAATGATAAAGGCTACTGCTCCACTGCTGGGCAGATGGTAGCACAAATCTTCAGATGAAGATCGATACACTCTGCAATCACGACTAACAGAGAGCGGTTCAAAGTATGGCTGGACGTGATGAGTTGTCTAGAGCCCGCTGCTGACGAGAGTCGAAAAACAAGAACGTTTCACTTCCCTGGAACAAAAGTTTCTGTGACCGTGACTACGTCTTAGAGTGTTTGAACATCGCAATAAAATGTACGTTATTGGAAGCTAAAACTCCCTCAAAATTAAGAGAGATATTCTAAATTGTGCTGTTGGCACTTGCCGTAGAAGAATTTTTTGTAATGACAGCTTAGATTTTAAGCCATTTCGGGCCGCTGAAATATAACAAAGCCGAAGTTGTGCCCCGTAGCAACAAATCGGACGAGTAAGGAGAAACGTTCCCGTGTTTTGACTCTCGTCTGCAGCGGGCTTAACGGACAAAAATGGTTGTTAAGCTGTGGAGCTGTGCAAAAAGTTACAGAAACATATATAGTGACCTGAACATGGCACTTACTACAATAATTAGTCCATTTATAACAATATTTAAAATGGCTAATACTATTGCTCCTAGTAAGATCTCTTCAAGATTACGAATAAAATGGGAAAGATAGATAAAAAATTCCAAAGACCACCCGAGAAGTTTATTGAAATGATTTGCGTTTATCAGGAGTTCACCTAACAAAGCGAACAATTAGTAATGAACTACATAGAGACCGTCTAAGGTCACCCAGAGCAAGGAAGAAGCCACCAAGACGGATAAAGATACGCGGCCTAAATTCGCAAAAGAGCATTTAGATAAGTCAAATTCTTATTAGGGAAGAGTTTTATGGACAGATGAAGCCAAGATTAAGTTGTCTGATCGTAATTCCTTGAATCGTGTGTGAATGAAAAACGGCGAAGCGTATATACCAGAGAACACAATACCAAATCGGTGGTAGTAGTACATTGGTTTAGGGCTGATTTTCTGCAAGAGGTGTGTATAAACTGTCAATTATATAATTATAGACGGCAAAACGAATGCAGAAAATTATATCAATAAATCTTAAGGGAAAATTTAATGCCTTCCGTAGAGAGCCTTGGGCTTCCTCGTGATTGGATTTGTTGGCAAGACATTGACCCAAGCACTGAAAACAACTTTCACATTTTTCGATCCCCGAGTTAGTCCCCGGATTTGAATGCAACTGAGACCTTGTGGCGACATTTAAAAATCAAATCCAGAAAAAAAGGCCCAAGAGACATCACTAATCTGGAGAAACTTTCCAAGGAAGGATGGAGCAAAATACTTACCATAAAGTATGCGAATCGTAAATTAAATAGTACACTTGGAGACTGGTTACTGTTACAATTAAGAAAGGCTTTGCGACGAAGAATTAAATAGAAAAAACATGTTTTAGCTGCTATACGATTATTTTTTTCCATTGAAAGTAAACATATTCTGATATTTTTTAAACACTGGATATCATTTGAAACTAGAGCACTCTGAAAGTGTGTACTTCCACCCAGCAAAGCAGAGTTAACGAAAAATTTAGATTGGTTTTGAAACTGTGATTACTTCTTGATCAGCACCAAATCTGGCCATTTGTGCTGTTTGGCTGTAATAACAGTTTTTTCGTAATTTCTTGGACGATCCGTCTGCAACTTTTCAAGTTATGTTCTGACAAATATATTGACAAACTTTAGTCAAATACACAAAATTTGATAATTCAAAATTTGATAATTTGTGTCATTCGACATTTCTAACAATTAATACAAATTTCATATAGATTCATTCATAACTTTTTGAGTTATAGTCCTAACAAGTAGAAAAGCAAACAGAGAAATAAAATAAAAGGCAAACAGATCATCACAAAAATTTGGTCATTTACTTTTTGTGATAAACCTAGCAACTGATGTAAATTCATAATAATCCGTTCATAACTTTTCAAGTCATGATACTAAAATAAAAAAAAAGAGGCAGACAAACTGGCAAAAGGTTGAACGCATCTTCTAAAAAATTTATTCATCTGTTCCTCCTAACATTCACAACATTCCCATAAATTTCGATTTAATCTGCCCATAACTTTTTGAGATATACAGACAGACAAATCCGGCAAAACTATAACCTCCTTAGCTGAGGTAATCATGTGCATACATTGGCACTATGCAATCCAATAAAATAAATTTATTCTAATTACTTTTGTTCAGGTATTACTTTAAGAGAAAAAATATTGTATACTTTCATGCGTGCGAACACTAATTCCTCACCCATCCCTACTGTATGTATATATGATTATTGTTGTACCATCAGTAGCAACAAGGTTGCAAGACCGGACTAAAAAAAAAAAATTTCGTAAAGGTTAGCGAAATAACCACGAGTTGCAGCAGGACAAGATAACATTCTATGGTTAGAAGATAAGACCATCTGTTGCAGCCATATCCGGTTGCCCTTATGGTAGGAAGAGGGAGGCTCTGAGAGGCGGAGGATCTAACGGAAACCTAGGAATTCTGCAGTGCAGCGGGACTTAGAAATGCTTAATATTCTGGCGTACGCATCAAAGGAAGAGCATAACTCATATGATTTTAGGATCTGGGACGAGTTGACATACTGTACATAGAGAGCGTGATGCAGATCGAGGGATTACCCTTAATATGTTTATGCCCAAGATTTTCTAAGCAAGGCCTAGGTGCCTATACTGAATAAAAAACCGTAACTTGTAGTTGTATTTTTCGTTTATGAAAAGCTATGAATATGATAAACCATAGTAATGAAGGCTGTTATGATTATAATGAAGCAAACTTTTTACAATACTTAATATGTTTTATTTTGCTGACAATTTTTTATAATCCCGACCTTGAGCGGTTTCTCACGGCGCGCGTTCTATGCAGAATATGTATATAAAAGAGTCGAATCAGATTCTCGAACTCTCTTTATTTGTATTCATAAATAAGCAGAGTAGAGTCCGGGACTCGAACTGGAATCTTACAGCTTACCACACCGCTATTTTAACCACTAAACCACAACAGCAAAATTGAAATGCAAGCATGCAAGGTGTTTTTGCTGCCCGCTACATTATAGCAAAGTAGATAAAATAGTCAGTTAGGCCCATCAGAAATAAACTAGCGGCGGTGCATGGAGAGAACACTCTATGTTAAAAGTTAACAGTCAAATGTGGAGCGTTCAACATTAATACTGTTATTTCCTAACTTTACGAGTAGCTCGTGTGCGTGAATCAAACCTTTGAGAATGACCGAGGTTAAGTTTAAGTTACTTGACCACACGCTCTAATGGGAAACCCACACACACACACACTGGTTTGTGCTGCGAATATAGGCCAACAGCCTCAGAAGAGTGTACGGTTACAGTCGATCACGGATCGCCAAGAGCAATGGCGCCATGGGCGAAAGGCTCTTATGCAACTACCTGTGTCCCCTAGCTGATCCTTCCAATTTTTGAGACAGGTCAGTGCCCCACAGAAGCTTGCACAGTGAACTCGTCAATCGCAGCAAGAGTTCGCTGGCCTGTGTTGGTATTCGATAATTATGACCTTTTGGGTGTCATTGATACAAGCACCTCTAGCCAGGCGCCACTGAAGGTACGGCCAGTGGATCAGCTGAGGCATGTTTCAATAATTAAGAAAATAAGACATTGAAGCCAAGACAGTCGAGGAGAGCTTCCAGTATTTGTTGCCATAACTGCGGGTATACGAAATATAGTGAATGTATACGCAAATACTGTATTTATATTACGGAATACATGTAGTGTGATGGAACATGTAGATGCTTCTGCACTTGAATGGAATTTTGATGGCGTAACTTTAGATTACCGACAGACTTTAATAAGTTGTTGCTTCACTCTCTCTCTCTACACCACGGACTAATATTTGTCTGGGTTAGCTATTCATGGACGGAGAAGGTGAACTGAGTGTTACGTCTGTATGCTCGTGGACTTCATGGATACCGATAATTGTGCTCTTCTTCTTTTTATGCTCCATTTTATCGGCAATACAGTTATATATTTTTCAAGTAGATCGAGAATAATTCATGCGTCCTTCCAAGTATTGGTTCAATTATTCAGCGAGACTAATGACTTTATTTCAAGAAGTTTACTAAGTTGTCAGAGAACAATAATTGTGCTGCCTTTCCAAGTTTTGCTTAGTGTATGAAGTTTGTAACTAATTATGTTATCATGGCAATGCTGACCTTGTAGAAGGAGAAGGTTGTGTGCAAACCTTTAGTGGTTCGCTATTAAATTCTATACATGCATGTAATTTTTTCTTCTGTTATTAATGAACTCGGTGTACACTGGTATTTGTGATATCCATCCCGTAAATACGGGTAGTTTCGCTATGTACTCGTGGTAATTTAATTCAAAAATACTTACCGGTATATAGTATACATTTTAAAATAGTATTCTCCTTCAGAGTACCGATGTACAGTATTGTGCATGCTTATACAACCTTCTCCTTACTACTTGAGTTTTATGCATATGATTGCACCGTCCTCGACAAAAGTACATACCAATAGTCTCCACCTATGCTGGGAACATCCTCTTCATACGTTACTATTAGTCTATGAATGCAATGGTAATATTTTCCTCAGAAGCACTTGTAGTTCATGGGTGTGTTTGCAACATTTACCGCTGTAGATTTCTAGTTTATTCATGTCAGTAATACACACGCTTTTGAAGTCCAAATATTTACCTGTGCTTGAAAAAAATTCCAAGCAGATATACGATATGAAAAACCCTAAAACATGATGTTATAAACACATATTGGTACGCAGGTCTACAGGGTGACAGAGAAAATGGAACATGCTTTTACCATTTCTGTCTAGGTTTGTAGTGCATACATTTTTCGCTATTTATTATTATTGTTATCAATGACACAGGATAAACAATAGGTTCTGAACTGGTGTCAATACCACTTGCGGGAACTACTGACTGCGGATGCAGTTGCGCTCGATTGTTTGCTAATCGAATGAGAGGGTGTTGAAACCTCTTGTTAGTGTTGACAGTATCGCTCCAATTTCATGTGTTTACCTGAGAGTTTTTGTTCTATCGGAAAGTCCAGATAGGAACGTCGCATTTTTTGTTAATATTTGCAGTTTTCTTATAATTAATTTATAAGGGAAACTTTAGTTTCATTTTGAATCATACCAACGACGAAAACAGCCAAAACGTTTTTGGGATGGAGCTTAGGCTATGAAAAATTTTCAATGCATGCGAAAAGCGCAGTGGCGGCATTCTCTCCTGCTGCTGCGAGCAGCATAATCTGTGCATTAGAAGATAAGAAAGTCTTGACTATAACTAAACAGTTCGGCGGGTTAGTGAACATGGTAGCAACGAAATCCGGGTCGAAGTAGGAGAAACCTTACACGCAAGAAAGGAAGAAACCACCCCAAAGTGCTGCAATACTTCATTGAAGTATTGTAGCAAAATATGGACAAAATATTCTGACACTGACAAGAATTACAGGGCTGTTCAAGCACGGGTGTGCAAGGCACCCATTAAATTCTACACTGAAATAACAGAAGCTTTTCCCAAAGTATTGCATCCCTTTTCCTGAAATATCAGATGTTTTCCTCACAGAGCAGAATATACCTAATAAAAAAAAATCCAGACTCTGACTAAAAGTACAGAATTGCGCTAGCATTGGTGTGCATGGGAGCAACCAAATCCTGCCCTCTCGTAATGGACTCCAAATCAAATTAGGATTCCGCCTGGTCACCTCAAACCGCTCACGAATTGCAGCTCA
>LQNS02278171.1:25711730-25751999 GCA_001587735.2 Parhyale hawaiensis | reverse complement strand
GTTTTTGCGACTATCTGCCAAAGTATGGTAGGGAAAAATAAACCGTGTTCTTCGGCACAGTGGAAGTAATAGTTTTACTTTTGTACATTCTGTCAAAAAATTTCCTTACAAACTTCTCAAATGGTGTAACCGGGTAACCATTAGAAATAAAAAAGTTCTTCAGAAAGGAAATCTCCATATGGATAGCTGCGTAAGTGGAACAGAATCGATAAGCCCTGAATAAAAGCGTTTGTATACTATTACACTTGAAGCGGAAACTACAAAAACTAAAAAAACTGTGGCCCATGCCCATAGATGTAGATTTTCTGTACACGAAACATGAGAATTTATTTCTATCTTTCTGAATATTTATATCTAAAAATGCCATCTTTTTCTGTTTCCATTGTAAACTTAATATTTTGACGTTTAGAATTGAAGTAATCTAAATACCTAGAGCAATGAGATGGGTCACGGAAAAGTAAACACGTGTCGTCTATGTAACGCCTATAAAACAGGAGTTATCGTACGGGCCATATCCTATGCAACCCCCCCTCAGTCTGCAGTTAGATCCCATACCGAGCAGTGCAAAGCTCTGGTGCGTTTAGACAATTTTACTATGCTAGGGACAGCGTGCGTTTACTGTGTTAGGGATGCGATCTACGTATTTTTGAATCTCTTTTTATTTCCAGTCTTAAGCCACCTCTAAATGATGTGCAATCTGCTTACCCATTGCAACTTGTAAATTCTTAGCTTCTTGATAGATTCTACTTGTACAGTATAGGCATTATAGGTTACTTTTTGGATCGCTTGATAATAGTACATAGAGTTATAATCGATGAAATTTTTACTAATTTGTTTTTCATTTTGTAATTCCAGAAGTTGATAATGGCTTTGAAGGCTGAAGCGTTCAAATTTTATGGATATGAACTTTAGTTTTTTTAAAAACATCAATAATGCTTTCCTTGCGAGTTTTTACTCTCAGCATTTTCTTCTTACTAGCTAAAGTTTTTAGTATTATGCACTTATCCCAAAGTATTTCTTTTTTAATTTTAAGTAGGACTATTTCGCGTTACTGATGTTTTTGGTTCCCTAATATACGTTGAGATAGATGATAACTTAATAATAAATATTTGTCAAACGCTTAATATTAGTATCTGATGCTGCTCGGCGTGCAGTAACGGTACAAATGAATTCCTTTCGGGGAATGAATATAATTACATAAATTGCTGTATGAAAACGGGCCCACAAAGAAGGTAGTTCAACAAACCCATTCAATTGGTTGACTTGTTTTCAAGCCTTCTGTGAAAAAAAAAAATTCCTTTCTGTGTGGCACAAATGAGGGCGTATCTTTGAGCTGCCTTGAGAAACTAAAATTTCATAAAAGTCTTAGGCAAACAAAAGCATAGTTAGAATCAAATTTAAAATGTACAGTTCTCAATATTCCTATAGAGGAATCGGCACTAAATTGCTTACATTAAAAATGTCTAGTTAGTTTGTTAATTGTTGCATTATGCCACAGAAAAAACTTGCAAAATTTCGTGTAAACAACGTATGTTCCCTCTTCCAATGAGCATTACAGAGATTCGATTTTTTTTTTTTTTTTGCGTCTACTGCATAAACGATTCGAACGGTCTTTTACGTCAGGTATTTTGGTCTTTTAGTGGGGCAAGTATCATAAATTTAATATATAGTTTTAGTTACATTGAAATAAGTTCGAATTAGAGATACAAACGACTACGTATATATGATACATGTATTTGTATGGTTACTGTCGTTTCAGAAAAGTTGGCACTCGTCTGACATCAGTTCAAATCAGTAAAATCATCAAACACTATCGGCCTGCGTTCCAAGTGCACCTTTAGATTCACAACGAATAATTTCATTCATTTTTGCTCTAAAGATACGTTTCAGAACCTTTGAATTACTATAAAATAACAGATAAAAACAAACATATTCTGTTTCCCCCAGGTCCACTGACGGAACGCTGGGCGATCATAGACGGCAGGATTGTGCTGCCGTGCGACATCACCACACCCTACCCTGGCGACGCTCCCATACTGGTGCTCATATCCAAAGGTGCCACACCTGTCTATAGGTAAGCCAAGTCATATTTAGCTTTAGCCCTATAGCTAACTATTTCATATAGGACAGGTAAGTCCAGTCCTATTTGGTTTAATTTTAACCCTATGACCAACTCATTTTATTGTGATATAAGACAAGTCCTACTAAGTGTAGCTTAGTTCTAGCTCCATGGCCAATTAATTTTTGTAGTACGTGTAAGCCACGTCATATTTAGCATAAGTTTAACGCTACAGCCCTCAGATAATTAGCATGCAGGTAAGTTACGTGATAATTAGAATAGTTTTCACCAAGTATCTTCAAATAATACTTCTCATACAAACCTGTAACCTAGCATCTCATCCCCATTACAGAAAGCTGGAGGTCCCAAAATCTGAAAATTTTCGATAATTATTTGAGCATTTTGCTATGTTTTACCACTGCTAGATGGCGCCATGGCTGAAGCTTCAGTATTTTGCAAATTTATTGTAACTGTAAATCGATAATAATAATAATTTATTGAAACTTGTAGAGAATTTAAAACCTAATACAGGAGGTGTAGCTGTAATTCAAAAATCAAGACACAAGCCTCAAGCTCGTAGTTAGTTCTAAAAACTATTTGGGAAAAATAAAATTGACGAGGAAAGAACAAGTATAACGTCACAGTCTCCTACGCGTACATTCGTAAAATAAGAGAACACTCATAGAAACCACATTAAGTCCCAACGGTATATAAGTGGCGTGTAGAATTTCCTGTGCTCTTATGAGAGAACAAGGGAGGCCAAAAACAGTATATTGAGAGAAATCTAAATGCCAATATGAATACGCCCCCTCCTGAACCAGCATCCAACGACTAAGGGCACAGTTTGTTAGGCATAGAAGTAGTATTCTCCTACTTTAGGCCCCCACTTACAAAGTACACTGTGATCCAAAGAGAGAAAAAAAACACAAAGGGCATAAAGAATGTCATGAGAAACGCGGTACCCCTACATGCACGAGTCAACGCGCATGGGAACTGCAAATCGGGAGAGAAGAGGAAATAAGAACAAAGCATTATCAGTAGGAGTATGAAGGTGAAAGGAAGCAAAGTGGGCACGAAAGACAGACGTCCTAAAGGCCTAGGTAATGACTGAGGTAAACTATGCAATACCCCTGGAAGCACTGCTCCCCATAACATCGGATAGGCGAGCCGAAGTAGCTTTTGTTAAGAAAAAAAGATAGATTTTTTAAGGAGTACTGTTCAGTAATCTCAATATTCCTCTAGCTCTTTTTAGCCTTCACATTTTACCAGGAAAAAGTATAATTTTTATATTCTACCAGAATTCCAACACTCGCCTAGTGAAATCTATAAATTATGTAAATTTTTGAGAAAATCCATGATTGTTTAACTTTCACTACCATATCAACATTCCTTTAACAAAAGTTTGAAGCTCTTTACATATAGAGATAATATTGTAAGAACAGCGTAATGCTTTATCACAATTCCATTGTTCCACCACTAAATTTTCCAATTCCTCAAATATTCAGGAACACCTTCAAACGATTTTCTGCTTTATCACAATCACAAATTCCACGCTTGAAGCTTCCATAGTCTCTAAAATTTAAGAAATGTCTAGCCATTATTTTATGCATCATCACCATCGCATTCGATGTCTATTTTACAATCCATTAGTGACGGCGTTCGTTGCTTTGGCCTAATGCTTTTCTCTCCCACTTCCAAACGGGACTTTCACATCGAGCGAAATGTCACAGCAACATTAACGCCAGCATATTCAAAAAGTTAAAGTCAAGCAACTGCTTAGACTTTGAATGGTCGTTAGCTATGTTTACCTCACTGCTGCTCAGGCTTTTCTGATAATGTCTTCAACAGGTAACTTTTATTCCAAGAAAACTTACAACAATTTTGTCATAGATTTTGTAATGCATGCAGACTAAGTCATCAAAGTTTAAAATGAATTTTCAATTAAAATTAAAATTTTGCCGTAGTTTTTCTCAATTACGCAAACAATGTCATGAAAGTTGAAATAAATTTTCAAGCAAAGTTTTGATACTGTCATAGTTCTTTGAAAGCAAGCGAACCAAGTCTTCAAAGCTTAAAAATTAGTTTGAATATTTCAGAAATCTTCTGCTAGTTGAGAAATGGTAAAAAATTAATTTAGTCGCACAGCAAGAAAATAGTTTATAAATTAATGTAAGTGAAGTATTCTAACACGTTCCGTTTCTGATTTATTAATTGAAAAATTGGTTGTAAAAATACAATTGCTTCAAAATTTAGTAAAGTGATTTCTAGAGCTACATATAAATGCTTTCCTTGTCCGTTGAAAACACACGACTGAATTCTGCCATAAATTAGCTTTTAAGATTTGCAAAGATGTTGAGCTGCGTTTTAACTACACGAATGCCTATTTTTTACATATAAGCATTCAAAGTTTATTTATTACTTCTACGAATTTTAATTTATGTGTAATGACAGGGAAGAACAATATCTTAGGGTTACTAATGCTGTATCTGACGTTACTTAACTGAGCACTAAAAATTTTCTGTCAATAGTTAATTCCAAAGGAATTCAACCAACTACTTTTCATGCACAGTACCTTATAGATAACTGATAGCAAATTTGCTACGGTATTACTCATGTTTAGTCTAAAAAGGATGAATAATTGTTCCAAGTGCAGGAGCACATGACCTTTTCTTCATAGATGAGCAATGGCATATTTTTTACGAAATATACTCCGTTTATTAAAAGAGCAAGCGAGTTTTCCCGGTATATTTTGCTCTCCTTCTTAGTATCTCAGAAAATGAAGAGATAAAGATAATAAGCTCAGTATCACTACCGGTAACCTTGCACTGGGACATGTCTTTCGAAACAGCCTTTATCCTGGGCCTTTACAACCCTTAGCTCAGTATCTCACTCCGTAGCATATAAAAGGTGCCGACCATAAAAGCCGAGGACTTAACATAAAGCCTGCACGTCCTTTCAAACTCACAGCTCGTATAGCGCTAAAACTGCGGCTCGTAAAACTGGCAGCACATTTATGATAAAAACTGAAAGCAAGTTTGTCCTGCCACATGATATTCGTATTTCCTAGCTTAATCTAACCTGCTGGGTGCTGCTTAACGTAAAGCAGATTTGCGCTGCCACGGGTTATTTCTATACCGTTGTCTAATCTGCCATGTTAAGTGCAGCACAAAGAATATTTGTGTTACTACAGGATGTTTATTTTTCTTAGTCTAATGCAGCCTGTAGGGTGTGACTAAACGCGAAGGAGATTTGTGTTGCAACATAACGTTTGTGTATTATCTAATTTAAGGCAGTTTCATAGCTGCTCCCTGATGGTCAAGGCCTAACCTTTCAAAATATATTGATACCCAAGATGCTGCACTGCAATTCTGTGTGGGCCAAGTGTATGAAACAGGGCATCAGCAAGTTGTATGTTAAGCATAATGACATATTTCGGGAATATGCAAAGCTCCACATTATAAGAGTTCGGCGCTCAAGCAGCGGTGGGTTAGGATTCTGTATGTAGGCAATGACTTTCGTGACCATAGTGACCTCCAGCTGCTATGTATAGTACCAGCTGATGCTTCGACATTCTTTGTTATTGCATGCAGACGTTAGCTGAATTAGTTAACATCTTCCCTCTCTGTTTTCTTAATATTCTTTGTAAATTTACATGATGATGCTTTACTCAAGACACTGCTGACCTATAAGTGAACTTGTTGTCATATTCATGATTGAGCTCATGATAAAATTTATAGTACCGAGTTATTATTACAAGCCCTTTTGCCAGATGAGTTACCATATACTGATACTTCCTACACACCGTCAGGCGACAAAAATGTGTTTGAACCGCAAGTTAGTATATAGAATCCAGAAGTAGTAGTAGTAGTAGTAGAAGGCGACAACCGCAAGTTAGTATAGAGAATCCAGCAGTAGTAGTAGAAGGCAACAACTTGAAGTTAAAGGGGCTACCAGTGTTATTAGCAAATCTCAGCACGCTTGCAGCAAATCGTGCTTACTTTCTTTTTCTAGTTTCACGTTTGTGTAAGTTAAAGCTGTTTAGTAGTTACGACGTCTGCAGGCGAAGGCTGAGTGTATTCATGTATTTTTTCCTTATGAGTGGCCTCCTCTTTATGCGACTGGGCCCCATAGCTGGTGAAATAACGTTTTTTTCTATGTACTTCTAAGCGTATTTAAGAACCCGTTATGATCTTAATAAAATTATCATTGTCAACTACTTTCGTTGGTTCTGCAAATTACAAAGCAGGCATGTTTGATAATAGTAGTGAAGTGATAATCGTTTTCTCGTTTGGTAGTATGCATACAGCTAGTAACATATTCGTCGTAATATTTAAATTGAAGCCAGTCAAATAAGTCTGCTGTATGTGAATTGATTTTACCATGAATCTAAATTTCTCTGTGAAGGCCTCTAAAATATGTTAGTAACATAAAATTTGATATTATACTTCATTACCTGTTGCTTGTAATGAATTAAATTCTTTGTGTTACTTATGCCCAGTTGGAAATAATGGTTGTGATTATAGTAGAAAATCTATGACTATGGTCGAGACTTTGTTTTTTTATTATCGAAATATCCTCCATATTCAACCATTTATGGGGTGCAGTATGGTAGAGATATGTCACAACCTTCGACCATATTGCCAACCATACATAACCAAATACAACCATTAAGGTTTTAGCTGCACAACCATGATCTACCATAGTGAAGCTTAAGAAATGACTGTGATCAGCGAATGATCACTACTATATCATAATTCACGTCGTGTTTTTATTTATTTATATATTTATGTCTTTCCTGTCACGCTCTATGGGAATAAGATAAGAGAAAATTCAGGTTTCAAAATGTAAAAGAAAGTAGGGTACCTTGCAATCTTTATCTTCAGTATTAGATAGGGGAAAAATAGAACTAATAAGATAGGAGAAAATTCAGATTTCAAAAGGCGAAAAAAGGGGGTACCTTGCATTCTTTTTAGGCGAAAAAAAAAATTGGGTGCTTTGAAATCTTTTCTCCAGTATTAGATAGGGGAAAAATGATAAGTTGCTTATAAAAAATAGTTTAATTCATACATGCGCGTTAGGCCTGCAGCTCAGAATGGTTAAAGGTTCTAAACTTCAGAAAGATGCTAGAACAGGAGCTTGAACCAGTCCGTGCAGCTAACGCACGTTTATATGTAACTTCTTTAACTCTAACTAAGTATAGAGCTACACTACCCAGTTTAGAGGAAGTCACAAATCTTCACCCGTTGTCAGGGTACGTAAGGCTAAATATTTCATAAAACTTGACATATTCTACATAAAGCTAATGGGAATAATTTCTTGATGAATCGCTACGATAATGGGTAACTACGCTAAAGTGGATAAGCGTAAAAACAATCGGGAAACAATAGATGAAAATAGCGTTAAGGCGGTTTGGCCTAGTGTCCATACATACAATGTAATTTTTACACTTCATCGACAGGAAAGAAAAAACTGAAAATATACACATTTTTGCAGTATAATATGAATTTTTAGATGTTTCGTATTCCAAATTATTGTCATACAATATTATTTTGGTCGATTATGTTGGGCATTCTAACCATATTATTAAAATCCATGGCAATCCATACATATTTTCTCCCATATAAAATGAGGAATTCCCCTCACGATCGTACGAACGGAAATCCGTTGATAAGCTACCATAGTTAAGCTCTAGCTAGCTCTACCATATATAGTCTTTAAACATCCATGTACTACCATTAACCATATATAGTCGGCCAACATCTATGTTCTACCATCGACCTTCGTTTTCTGACAAACTTTAAACAACCAATATTGCCTCCACCAATATCGACCTAAATATACTAAAATCAACGTTATGTTATGGTCGACATATCTACCATATTGTTTCATCACCAATAATCGACCTTAATCTCTCATACAGCACTATATTCTACTATAATCACAACCATAATTTCCGACTGGGTGTACACCTATATCCAGCCCATAAATACTAAGTATCTAACAGATAAATGCTTAAAAGGAACAAAGCAGTACAAGTCGTCGGGACAACGGTGTTCAAATATTTAGCGGCCTGCAGCATAACTTACTGTAATATGCACTTTTTCCTATGTATCTAAGTGGCCAAGTTAATAATGAAAACGAGCATAACGTTGGAAGTTCATGAGATTCACTGCATTCCATATTTAAGTGGCAAGATCCATTATCTACAACGCTGTATGTGCATTAGGGAAGCGCGTGCTAAGCAGCCTTCATAGTTTAATAATCATGGTCGCACTTTATCTGCACTCAGACCAACCATTTGTAGAGCTGTTTAACTGAGTGTTTTACTTACAATGTTGTCCGAACATGGCACCAGCCACTGTAAGACAGTACTGAGTTATTAAAGCTTATGACATCTTCCTCTGAAGATACGTTCTTGTGGCTGAAAGTATTATTGAGATAGCGACAGTTTGTTAGGTCAATATCCAGCTTTGTGTGTTCAGTTGTACTGAATTTCTTAAGAATTTGTGTCCATTTCATTGGAATTCTCCGTGGAGTTAAAACGCACTCTGTAAAGGACGCAATGTAACAAGGTTACCAAAGAACTACTGTTAGCATTTTCATTTAAGATGGTTCTTATTCCTCTAGCATTGAGTGGGTTTTCAGGGGATATGATGGAGCAAATTAAGCGTTCCACTTTTTACTGTTAATTCAACATTTAATTTAAATTTAAAAAAAATTGAATCACGGTTTCTGAATTCCCTAAAACTACATTTGAGAGCTTGAATTATTTTATTAAGTAAAAGTAGAAAAGATGTCACTACTCTCAGGATTTCAAGCAATCTCAAGAATCAAATTTGCCAACTTTGAGCGTCCCAGCTAATGGGTTGAGGAACAGCGAAACGTGCGTCGTAACAAACTTTCTTCAACTGCTTCTCTTTGTTTCCTACAATATACTGATGCAAATTCAAGAAATAATGTATTTAAATGTATTTAATCATAGACTATGCAATTCCTTGACTGCCCACTGAAATTGGGTTTTTCCCAAGTGGGCCTAGAGGTCGATTTACGTAAGCGTTGATAAAAAGAGTTGTAATAATCACAGAGATCTGAAACAAAAATTAATTTCTTCGTCGTATCGTAAGGTGTAAGTTGTAGAGCAGGAAAATAAAATTCATTATTATATGTCGTCAGTGAATGATAAATACCGTACCTCCGGACAACAATAACAATAATTATTCAAAATTTGTCATAATATCCAAGAATATTATAATCTAACAAAAAAATGAGCACAAACATACTACCTACATATAATGTGTGATAGCATCACATACAAGTGAATTTTTTCCATCGACGGATTGGAAGCGATAGCCCCTGATATAGATGTATGTAGAGCTTTCGGCAGGGCACATTCTAAGGGAACTTAAGAAAACCCGGTAACACCGCAGAACTGACTTATTAAGGCCACAGTACTAGCCGCAAGACAAGGGAACTTATGAAAACCCGGTAACACTGCAGAACTGACTTATTAAGGCCACAGTAATAGCACTGAAGTGAAAGCACATTAGTAACCATGAAATTACAAACATAATTAATCAAGAGATACAGATACTAAGACAGCCATAAAATAATGTCAAACAAAGACAATATGGTGCTGAAATGACCCATTATTACTGGAATCATCGCCAGCTGCACATCGTGGCTGCAAGTGTCATTTGACATAACTACCTGTAGTACACCAGTTCATGGTTGCCTACTTTACATCACTTCATGGCTACCTACGTTCCAGTATATCACGACCGCCTGTGTTACATCCGTACATTGTTGCCAATGCTATACCACTGTATGGCCATCAATGTTATATCACTTCATGGCTACCACTGCTTCATCAGTTCATGGCTGCCAGCAGCTCTAACTCACCCTTCAGCTCTTCAGTCTGCAGTGATTTTTCCTAAAGCTCGAATACTTAATAATTTTCATTTACAACTCCATTAGCGGCTTATTGGGCATTTCATTACAAATGTGAGTATAGCATCAAATTCAAAAGCCTTTGTTCCACAACACGAGAATGTTTATTTTAATAGCTATTGCGGAATCATTCTAATTGTCTACGCAAGTCAAGCGATATCATTAACAGTCATAAACTCTATACGTCGTACAGGATTGCCAATAATTACTGAATGTAGAAGAATTAAGTACAATATTCGGAACAAAGTAAGAAAAGTAATAATACAACATGTAAAAACATATATGACGTATTCCACAGTCAGGCTCACATGAGAAAAGCGATATTAATTTGCCCTTTGGTTAAGTGATCACTTAATCTTCATATGCATTATGACATAATCTTTGCATCTCTACAACCTCTTAAATATCTTAAATATTTTTTATACCAAAGGTGTGCATCTCGCGATGCACATCGTTTCAATATAAAACTTTATTTTATGCTAGGAGTAACAAAATTACGCTATGCTAAAACCTGTTTTTTTTTTCACGATTATCTCCCTTTCTTCGCCACCGTGGTTACGAATATGTCGTTCATGTACTGAAAATTTGCACTGTTTTAGCTAGCGTGCTTGGTCGAGTAGATCCACTGCCATTTTTATTGCAAACCTACGATAAATTTCTTTTACGCTTCATATGTCTGACACGTAAGTAGTTTATATATGCTTCTGACAGGCATTAATGTATAGGTTCATCGACTCTCCATGCATTAATTTGAATAACGATGCATAGAGAGCCATATCGCAAGTTTCATAATTATTACTGTAGCTAGTTTTATGCCAATAATTTAGAAGCAAATGCTCGTAAATGTGTAGGAAGTTCAAATTACTCCTTTCTTCTTGCTAGTATCTATTAAATCCCAGTGTAAATTTCTTAATAATCAGAGGCCGAGTATTAATTCTTTCTCAAAAGACTAATGGTATCCTAATATATGTTTTAGCAAGTGCATAGATGAGTAGCTATGAGCTATAGGAAGCATTTTTATTGCGAATGCAAATAATTTTACCTTTGTGCTAATAAGGTTAGCTACCAGGCAATATACTTTTATTACCGGCACTTTTATGATAAACCCGGAAGCAAGTTTATGCTGCCGTTGATATTCATAAATGTTTCCTAACCTAATCTGACTTGATGGGTGTCTCTAAATATAAGTAAAGTATCTTGTCTTGCTGAAAGTTTTAGAACACAACGAAGAACAAGTCCCAAAGCATTTTTCCTCTAATTCCAATGGTAACAAGTTTGTCAGGATCGATTGTTGATAGCATACGCTGTTAGAGGAACGTGACTGCAAAGCAACCGAATGCTTTTCTGTGGTATGATGAATTTCCATAACAAGCTGCAGGGCTTATTCGGTACACACTTAAAACTAGTATTCCAGCGTACTTAATCTCGTAACTAGCCCTGCACTCCGGAATCATTGACTTCTGCCATGCAACAAAATGCTAAACAAATTCTAGAACGGTCCAAGAACAGGATTTCTTGCGGATCATCGCCAAACTTTAATCATCTTTTAGTCATGGCATTCTTATTAGTTCCTCCAAATTACACGAAGATCCGTCTGTAATTTTTTGGTTATGTTGCTAACAAACACATGAAACAGAATAACAAACCCGGGTAAAAGCATAGCATCTTTGTCTAAGGCAAATATTAAATATCTTCAACACACACATACCGCACACCAAGTCATCAAACTGAATTGATTTGGAATAACAGCATTCAATTTAAGGTACGACAGTTACTGTTTCAGCAATCCACCGTTAAGTGTGATCAAAGCTATGAATTCTTCTGTAGAGGCGTCAACAGTTGATGCATGGAATTAAATTTCCTACCATCTGTTTGTACAAGAATCCTATATATATATTTCTGCCTTTATGAACCCACCTCTTGTGAGGCAGCAACGAATGATAAATTGTAAATAAATTGAATTGAAATTGAATATTGAAATTGAATATTTTGTTCATCACTTCTCAGATTTTTTTCACTCTGCTTAAAGTTAAACTGTGAAATCATGGCTATGAAAGTGTGAAATATATATATTGACCCTAACCATGGTCATAGTTTGGTGAAATGACAGGAATAATTACCTGCATGCTGTAGTGATATCCCCAAGTTCTACGTCTATTTACAGTATGTTTGAGCCTCCGCCTGTAGCAAGCTAGCAACTCAGGACGGCTTTTCCATACCTATCGAAACGTTTTACCTTTCCTCTGTTTTACCTCGTTATTGCTAATTTTTTTTTCTTTGCAAAATTCGTAGCTATTATTATGAAACAATGGTAACTTAAATCATCGCCATAACAAGAAAAAAAACATTGTTATAATTGCGCACTACATTCGTACCGTCTCCAGTATATACGCAAGGTTACAATAGGTTCGTACTCTGTATCTACATCGTCTTTTTAGGTCACAGTCTCGAGCAAGCCAGCAACATTTGCCATTTTCCCCCGAGTTTCCCCGAATACCTCACCTCATCATTACTTTTTTTTCCTTTGCTCTGCCCCAGCGTGGACGCGCGAGACAGCGGCGGTCGATTCTCTTCTGCCGTCCAATGGTCTTCACCCAACATTATCGGAGGCCGGGGAAGGTTCCTCATGACGGGGGGAGGGGGGCTCGAGATTTCCCCTGTCAAGGCTTCAGACAAAAGTGACTACCACTGCAGGGTTGAGTTCCACGACTCGCCCACGCGAAATTCTAGAGTGAGGCTTCAATTGGTCGGTGAGTTTCTCCATAGAAATTTGAGCATAGCTGTTGGCAGTGATTGTAGGATTGGTCTCCTAGAAATACCATGGTGAAATTTCACTTGTGTAGTGAGAGTCTCTGATAATTTAAAAAATGACATGGCAGAATAATTCTAAGGCTGATCTATGGAAATTTCCAAAGCGGGACTTTACTTAGTAAGTGAGTTTCTTCAGACAAACTTGGCGATAGAAAGACACTATAATTTTGGGTGTTGTACATTGCAAACACTTGTGTGAGAGTCAGTCGGCAGTAAATTATTTTAAATATATAACTATGACAGTCGTGTCTATTTCCAAGACCTGTCTACTAGAAAACCAATAGTGAGAGCTTTATCGTATTTTTTTTCTAATGAAAATTCATCCTAGCTGCCAGCTGCAGCGTTCTACAATAAGTAGCAACATTGCACAATTAGACATTCTTAACTTGATACCTGGTTTATAAATATGCATATTTTGTCTACTTTCACACAGTGGCCCCTTCTAAACCTGTCATCGAAGAAGAATCGGGAAAAGTCTTGACCGGTGTCGTGGGCCCCTACACTCTAGGTGACACCATCACGCTCGCCTGCAAAGTCAAGGGAGGTAGGTACTTCAGTTGGTTCATTATGTTTGTATTTTAAGCACCGTAAAAAAAAGCTTATAAGCTTCAGGTTAGTAAAAGACGGTGCACACTATTGTCAAATGAATGAGTTTGCGAGTTTTTATTAGCAATCGGGTATTTGAAAACCGGCGAAGTCTCGGCACGGAAATTAAAAGACGGTGTAGGCATCAATACAGCTCTTGGAGTCTCCGTGAGGATGTAGAGTTTTAGTGTGTATGTGTGTGTCTGTCCTTCGGAACCCAGGCTGCCAAAGATCATAAATTTTTCACAACAAATAAAAAATCTCAGTGGCAGCCCTGGTAGTGGCATTAAGTGCAGCTCAGTAACGACATGGCCGCTGTCCAGTGAGGAGGTGAAGGTGTGGCTGTTGTAAATACCCTCCAGGACCAGGCTGGAAGGGCACGAAAAGGCAGTTAAGCACTTTCCTTTTTTGATTATTTAGTATATTATTTTTTATATTACTATTTTACAGATTATTTTGTGCGCCACAGACTGTCCACTGCAGTGGGTAGCGTACTGGAAGGTCTAGATTTCAATGGTTCTTGTTTTTTTTTTGGAAATTGGCCCTCCAATTGCGTAGAATTTTATGAACGAACGAGAAGTTGTATCAAAATCGTGGTTTCATATACTCTCGTTGTCGAGACAGCTCATGATTCTTGGGGTGCTAATCTTTTACTTGTACATAAATACAGTAATAATAAATATTTAAGAGTGAAATGGTACCATAATTTAACTTATTATTATTTCTTGTGATGTGGTTCAGCCTCCAGCAGTAACAACGACAGCCTTTAAACGGAACTCACGGGTGTAAAATTGTCAGACCATTCCCTCGTGCGAACAAGGCTTTAACATTTTATGTTAAATATTATGCGTGTCCTTTCTAGTTATCGAATTACTATCGTATGAGCCCGCCTTATTCCTGCTTTTGGATGCTATTGAATAGAATAATCGAATGCCTAGCAAAGGGTTCGAATAATCCCAATCACAAAAAGTTAATTATTTTAGTGCTCCTGCGACCTTCACCTCTGTTTAATTTTTGTGTTTTGCTTGTGTACAGAAGACTTCAAAAACTTTCACTACCTAAATGAGAGAACTGCAATTATTAGCTAATCAGAAAGTTATCAAAGTAACGCCTAGCAGTCTTCAAATTAAGATTTGTTTTTTTTTTTTTTTGCGCATTCATATTTTGCATACGATAGATTGAAAATCGAGTGGCGCGCGAATTATTTACAAATATTCAGTACTTGTAAAATTACCCTTTCACTCATTCTATGCGCTGCTTTAGCCCCAACTACCATAACAACATTCCTCTGTAAAATGAACAGCTTATTTCTTAGTCAGTTCAAAAACTGACGGGTTTCTGTTTGTATTTTGATGCCAGTACGTTTGTATTTAGGACCATGAAAATTGTTTTGATGATGATCTGTTCGTTCGTTCGTTTGTCGCTGTGTTTGATGTTATGCTTAGCATAATAACTCAAAAAGAAGTGGAGGGATCTTTACGAAATTCACAGGAGTTGTTAGTAATGTTAAAATACATAAATGATTATATTTTGGCAATAATCGGTTGGGCCGCTCGTGTGTTTGACTTATGTTTGTCGTAAAGTTTGTTAGCAGTATAACTCAAAAAGTTTTAACGGATCTTCAAGATAATTATAAATGTTAATACTATCGAGAGGCACAATTGATTAGATTTTGGTATAGATAGAAGGAAAATCATGATTTCACAACCAATTTGAATTTTTCGTTAACGTTGGTTTGCTGGTCGGAAGTATGCTCTCTCAGAGTGCTTTCTAGTTATTATTATAATTTTATATATGCAAATAGTTTAAACCTCCCTATTCTCAGCGTGAAGCAAAGAAGGGTCATATAGTACGTCAAGAGCAACTTGTAGTCCTTGTACGAGGGTCTTGTTACTCAAGATCAACGCACATGGAAACAGCTAGTCGGGAAAGAAGAGGAGGAACCGAATATAGCATCTTCCGGAAACGTCAAAAACCTTTTGTGAACGCCGTTTGGTCGCTCTTTTTGTACTATTCACTGGTACCGTAAGTTCAAACCACATCTTTCATGTTACTTTACGACTAGTAACTTATTATCGAAGCTTGGACATTACTTTCAGTTGTCATAACTGTCAGAGATAGGGCAAAGATCATAAAGAAGTCGTTGATCCCGAGCACTCTTTTGCGAGAAAGAAATCGAACAACAAACTCGCAGTGCACCATTAAAATTCTTTATGCACGTTCTGATTTAGTAGTGTTGGCTGCTCAGTTCCCAAATGCCTTGTTCAGGTCTTAGGTATAATTCAGTCGCATGATAACTCAGCTTTGTTTATTCAAGACCGCCACGAGCCCCATCTGTTAGGTTCCAACCAGCACTGCGCGCTAGTTGCGTGACTTTCCACAGCATATTTTTGGAGGCAAAGCCCACTGCTCAGAATAACGAATTGCCGAGTGAAGAACCCAACAAAAGTGGACTCTGGAACAGAGTCATTTATCACGGTACTCTCCTGATAAAGTGGGCCTTTTCGGGGAAGATTTTCACTTCTAATACCACCTCTAGCTGTAGACTTTTAGTGTCAAACTGCCATAATGCAGATATCACTCATGTCTTAAGTTGAACTGGGCAATGGCTTTGGTACGTTACTGGAAGAATTATATTAACCTTTTAATGGGCAGTTACGAGAAAGCCTAACTTTGCCCGGCTGACGAGTTTATTACCAAAAATCTAAAAAAAATCTAGGATTAATTTTTGAACTCCATTCGCTCTTTTCTGCTTATCATTCGAATATTAGTAAGTTAATTATTTGGGGTATAGTAGATGTCACAACACATAACTACTGTAGTGTGTTCCAAGGCCATTACGGGAGATAGACATAAGTCGACACAAGCCGTTAACAGGTTAGAAGTTCATTAGAAAAGATGGTCGATTATTCAGTAAAGTACTCATATAGGAAATGAAGGATAAATTCCGATCGTGTAGTTTCCGTTTTCATACGTGTCATCAGCTGTTAGTGTGTTTGTCAAATAAATACGGTAACCCAGAAAAATAAAAGCTGCAACTGAAGATGATAGGTGGCAAGGATAAGGTACAGTGCTCGTGGTTTTCTTTTGACTTTCTAAGAGGTTACTTTATCTATAGGTTATACTTTCGGAACGTTTTGTCGAGCAACAACTTTTTGGGTTAAACCGTATATGCTATCATGATGTGCTTTATTTCATGATACAATATTTTCTACACGTTATTCAGTGTTCAGTGTTTTTCTACAGACTGATGAGCCCCTGTTATGAATGTTTTTTTCTTTTTTTTTACTTCTGGCTATTGTCGTATACGGAACAAAGTGCAGCTATAATGCTAATTATCTACCAGTTCTACATAGGCATCGTCTCATTTAAAATGAATGCCAGATAAACCAGCGGTCAGCGGTTACTTGTACTGGTACTGTGGAGATAATTCGCTGCTGGTTCTCCTTTTGGTCGCTACCCGCGACTAAACGGTAGAAGCCCTACATTGTGACTTCACACATGTGATGTGTGCAGCGTCACCTGGACTTCGTCCGAAGACACACAAGGTAGGTAGCGGATACTGATGTCTAGTGCTACTGCCTTAGATGGTATAGATATCGCTGGAACAAGTGGAGATATTTCAATTTTATTTCATATTGATATATTATTTGTTTAATGCGCAGTTATTGCGCTATTACCTCACAAATGCTGTAGCAAATGCTGTAGCATTTGTTCATATAAATATATCCCAGAATAAAATATGACTTGCTCCTACTGCTGCAAACGCTCTGCCCCGGGGCTTTAGAAACGGAAATATGAAGTCAGTTTTGGTCATTAAAATTGCCAGTCTGCAGTTGTTTCTGCAACAAAATGTAGGATACGACTTTACAGGACTAAATACTGTAATAATCAGTCTCCAACCTCATCTGGAGAGAGACTATTCTACTCTAAGATTAAAATTAGGTATGATAGTGTAAAAAGGATACCTGTTCCTGTTTTGATGATAAAATAATAATAACTGTACCTGGAAATGCTATTAAAGGTTCCAAAGGACAGTTGAGCGATAAGTACTATTATTACTTTCTTAACCACCCGGCTGTATAAACCTGCACAGGTAGCATTTTCCCAGTCTCATTTAGTAACTCTTTTCACGGGCAAAAGACAGATCGCGGCGAGCCGACCCCACTACGTGCAGAAGGAATATATTAAAATACTAGTGGCCCATGCCGTCATTATAAATGACGGCAAAAAATGAACACTTCACAAAAACCCCCGCCGTCTTCTAATACTGAAGAAAAAGATTCCAAGGCATCCAACTTTTTTTTTCGCCTTTTGAAATCTGAATTTTCTCCTATCTTATTAGTTCTATTTTTCCCCTATCTAATACTGAAGAAAAAAATTCCAAGGTACCTCACTTTTTTTTATATTTTGAAATCTGGATTTTCTCCTATGTTATTCCCATAGAGCGTGACAGGAAAGATATAAATATATAAATAAATAAATAAAGGAATAAAAACACGACGTGAATTATTATAGAGTAGATAGTCAATGGCTACACTTTCAGTTGTAGCTAATTCATTTTTTATATATATGTAAATGAACCAGGAGATGGCGCTCACCTCATGCCCTTTGTTTTGCTACTTCGGCTTACTTCTGCTCGATGGTACAGCTCCACTAGTGCCTCAATATTACTACTAGCGTCCGTCTGGCCACAGAGTCCGCCAGGGCATGCACCATCACCCAGACAGATCAATGTCGAAACAAAGGCTCAAACGCCTTTCTGCTTACGCTGCACCGGCTGCTACTACCTATGGCGACACTCTCTGCATCATTAACTGATCTTCATCTCTATGGAGATGTAAATAGTCCTAGATTCGGCCCTCATAATTGAGCTGCCTCCTTCAGCTTCCCCTTGGGTAGAATTGGGGCAGATTAGTCGCTCTCGCTGCCTGGGTTGTGATCGGCATTGACTTCCTAGCAGCAGGCCAGCCAAGCGTCAGGTCGTTCAGAGATAGCGAGTCTCTCACGTTAATTAATTACCCTTAAGTGCAATAGAGGCGGAGCTGCTCCCTGAAACAAGATTCAATAAAACTTTACGGGGCCGCTGCCACTGACTACAGAAGCGAGTGGTGTGGTGCGACACAGACAGTCGCGAGGTGCAACCAAGCGCGTCCTTTGATTGAACTTGCAATCGATGTAAGGGCTAAAGTGCAGCGGGCTTTAGTCCAGATTAAAGGTGAATGTCCACTTAAAACGCCACGTTAAAATGCTCTTAACTTGGAGGCCATATCGTGAGTGCATTAATATGCGCTGCCACAGGAGCCGGTCATTGATTTAATGCGCTTACTTAGAACAGCGTTCATGACTGTAAATTAAAATAAAAAATGTTTCAGATATGCAACGGTAAATGAGCTAGCAATGAAATTTTGACCCATAAAGAAGATATTAGTCATTCAGAACAAGCGGATTCGATAAAGATGTTATAATACTCACACTAGTAATTTTTAATCCTTACGCGTCGTGCGGTTGTACTTTTCTCCATGTTAGTACTGTACACGGTGACGGGGTCGCTTGCATTGACTAACATGGTATTATGTAATAAAGAACTAAAGCGCAACTCTTCCTCTACGTGCGTGCATCAGTGACTTAGCTTTGTAAATAGGGTCTAGCTAGACGTCTTCGGACTGGATAATTAATTTGGCTCGACCAAATATGAATGGAAATATTCACCCACTGAAAGTTGTTACAGTATTAGGGGCGAAAAGTATATTTTGTTTCTGCAGGTATTAATTACTTATTTATATGATTTCTGTACATATTATTGGTTCATAGAAGGTGTGTTTCTATGAGTGCTGATGTTCATCCCAAACCTCGGCTGATGTAGTAATCCAGCTGATGTCTGTGAATGTTTTGGGTTCAAAACCAATTAGATTGTTATATATATATATATATATATAGTGATAGTAGTGTCAGTCAGGCGACACGTTAAAAAATTCCTTTAATTTTACGGGTACATCAAACTTTAAAGGCGACACGGTCATGTNATATATACTGTATATACAGCGTTTATCACCACATACTATCTTATATCCAGTCACTTATTCATCTTACTAATTTCTGGATAAATTTTTGGGGTCACAACGGGGCAATTGCATAAGGCAATCTAGCGTACTCAGCTTAACGACAATTAAAAGACGGACTGACTAAAAAATCTTTGATCCTCAAGTCTTGTCTCTTATTAAGGTAATTCGATGCAAGAGATTGTTTCTGTTTGTCAGGGTACCCCAAGCCTCGGGTAACGTGGTGGCACGAGCGATTCCTGTTGGACGACATCAGCGAAGTCACCAGCGGCGACTACACTGTTAACAAAATTACTTTACCGAACTTGAGCCGCCAGCACCTGGACAGGAAGTTAACTTGCCAGGCGAACAACAGCAACTTGACCAAGCCAATCCTGACCTCCATCGTACTCAACATGAGCTGTGAGTGTGCTTTTAATTAAAGTATAGGCCTTTACCGATGAAAATAAAAGACATCCAGGTTCCCTGTATTTATTTAACATAAAATTATACTTCTTTTGGATTATGTAGAAGTATAATTTTATGTTAAATAAGCATATGGTTGTTACTTTCTTTTTGAAATATGAGTAGTTGGAGCGCTCTGTCAAGCAGCCTACTGTACTTTCTGTAACAAAAGCCCTCTATGCTCAGTAAAGTGGGCTACTTTGACCTCTGCAACGCAAGTTTTGAGCTCATCAGTAAAGTAACTCGCTGCTATACAACAAGGACAATATGCACGCTTTGTAAAACACCCTGCTAACTTGAGCTTTGACTGAGTATAGTCTGTAATGTAGTCCACTACATTATTTGTGACCAAAACTGTTACTATTTATGCTTCATAAAAAGGCGTAACACATTGTAAATCTTTAAGAATCTACAATATAATAAAGACCGATGGGTATTTATCGGTTTGTTTATTTATCGGTTTATCCATTTACTGTCACGCTTTAACAAAACATATAGGCGGAATTTACCCCAGGTTGGAGGCTCTGGTCGTCCTCTCAAGTTCCATTGAAAACTGTTAGCTAGAAATTAGGCCGGGTTGCAGAAGATGGCAAACGTATCTTAATCAGGGACAGTTGAAATTCAAACAATGAAGACATCGCAGGCTTAGTCTGATTTGTACGAGTATTTGCTTCTACATTCATCGAGTCTATAGCAAAGCATCAGGCGACCATATGTCTGAATGCACTTCTTGCATTGCCAAAGTTGAAATCGCAGCACTGAAGATATCTGAAGCTTCCATTGGCTCTCTCATTCATCTTGATTCGTAGTTTCTTCCCACAGATGATTTCGTTGTTTCAGCTATTCTCCCAAATATATTTCAATGGTCGATAAAACAGCTTACGCTAAGCAAAATCCACTGGACCTGTATAGGCTAGCCTACCGTATCCACAATTCCGAATCTGAGCTATTACTTTGAGCGTTGCTGATCGGGCTGCAATAAGCCATGTATTTTCTCCTTTTCAGAGAAAAAAAAAGTTACGATACTAGCGGCTGTGAAGCCATAAACGCTCTTCTCAGGGTGCTTAGGTTAGCTGTTGTAATAACGAATGTATGATCAATGAAGAAGGTCATTACAAATTCTTTGATGTCATTTTATGACAGCGCGGTTACTCTACAGTAGTTTGAAATATTATCTAGTTGATCAGTGTTGTCGCCTGAGCTGCATTAGTGGCTGATTTTAACATCACAAGCTGGTATTTATGTCGGCTGCAATTATTGAAGGTAGCAACAGATGTGTGTTGGTATTGCGTACAGACTATGCAAATATTTTGTCGTTTGTAGGCAATTTCTTAGAGGCAGCAACTTAAGGCCTGCCAGCAACAGTAAAAAGGCTAGAATTCTACGGCCTTCGGCCTTTCTGTAATTATTACAGGGCGGCAAGCACCTGCAGGCGCCCAGATTTGTTAATATGTTAATAAAAAAGCTTCCTGATGATCATAGATATAGCTTAATTCGTACGACCCGTCAATTCGCAAAAATAACAAAGCTGGTCCAAATTCTTCGCTGTTCGTTTGCAATGCAGTGAAGAAGAGATCGTTATTTGCGCTAATGTAAAGGACTTTTATTGCTGTATTGCCTCTGAAAACATGGATTTGGGGTTTTTTTATGCGACCCTTAACTCGTAGATTCGGTATGGGACAAAGAACGAATAAAAGGCCCACTCCTAGAGACGAGACAGCGGTTAAGTTTGGGTCTTTCCTGAACCAAGGTCGCCATTAAACGCAGATTAGATTACAGGGCCTGCATGGTACGCTGCAGACAGCCCATGGGCTACGTTTGAAGATATGATGAGTTTCAGTACATAGGTACACACCGCTCTTGGAACAAGCTTATAAATTTCTTAAAAAGATTCCGGCTGCTAAAGATCAAAGCTAATGTTGCCGTGACTTTCTCCTTCCCTTGCAGTTCCTCCAGCCAGTGTTGACATTTTGGGCAACGAAGGGTCGCTGTCCGAGGGCCGACAGTACACTTTTCTGTGTCAGAGCACGGGATCTCGCCCACCCGTCAATCTCGTGTGGCTGAAAGATGGCCAAAAGCTCAACCATTCTGTGGTCAGTGCACTTATTCGTCTTGCTACAAGATGTTCTGAAATCCAAAAATTCTGTAGGGAATGCTCCCTATAGCTCAAATAAGGTTTGAAGTCCAACCATTCTGTGGTGAGTGCCCTTATTCGTCTTGCTACAAGATGATCCAAACTCTAACTATTCTGTAGGAAATGCTCCCCCTCCCTATAGCTACAACATGGTTTGCAGCCCAACCATTCTGTGGTGAGTGCTCTTCTCTAAACAACTACAAGAAGAACTGAAGGCCAAGCCTCCTATGGTGAGTGCTCCTTTTTACGTAGCTGCATGATGGTTTGAAGTCTAACCCTTCAGTGGAGAGTTTCACTTTGTGTAGCTACAAGAAGGCCTGAAGTCTAACCATTGTGTGCCTGAAGTTCAGGCATTCTGTGGTGAGTGCATTTTTTTTTATCGGTACTCATTATTCGATGACGTTGGTCCTGTTGGTCTTTGTATACCTATGCGACTATATCACAAGAAGGGGGGGGTCTTACTAAAAGACTGCTGGTCGTGTCACACCAACTATTACTCATATTCATCCCTCATTCATTTCACAATAAAGAGCCAAATGCAGTTCGTAGTTAATTAATGCTAAAGCACCTCGCAGGAAAAATTAGGGCAATAATTTTGTAATTCAGCTTTTTGTTCTTCTTTCTTGCAGTAGCGCTTTTATCACAAAAATTATGCCTCATATCTGTAGGCTTGATCTTCCATTACAGTAACGAAAGTAAGTTGTGCCGTCATGAGCTTGCCAGAAAAAATTCCCTAATTCTAGAAAAGGCGCAAGTGTAAGTTGCTTGAAAGTTAAGCAGCACGAAGAAGTTATAGCTTAATAAAAAAACCTCGGAAATGCTCAGTGCTTGCTGTAATTTGAATGCCAATAGATAATTGAACTTTTAGGATCGACATTTGACTCCAAAGTGAATTGAAAATATTTGGCCTCGGTTCAGTGTGAAGTTTCTACTGCCACGAAAAAATTCAGCAAAAAATAAATGCGAAATAGCTTTTGCACGACAGGATCAAAAGCTCTTTTACAGATACCGTCCTCCATCTACCACAATCTAAAGAAGGATCGTATCAAATTGCACCGAGCTACTCCTCAAACTGAAGCAGGTTTTAGAAAAATGCAGTATTTGATTTTTGCGCATACATTCCGGAAACAATATTTACTACTACCATTTAGGCCTAAAATTTTATGGTAATTCAGCTTATTACTCAGTAAATGAATTTTCTCCCACTTGAATCCTTAAAACGGGGAAAAAACTAACCAGGGGACCAACCAAGCAAGATAGAAATTAGCAACCAACCAATAACTGTGCATTATAATACAGTGGATGTATAATATCAGAATTTATGCGATGTAGTTGATTTTTTCATGTCAAGCATATCCGCCGCTCACTTCCATTACAAATCGTATAGAAGGTTAGCGAAGTTAGCTTTTCTATTGCTATGAAGAAATATTTTGATCCCTTTATTGTTGCTAGTAAGAACAGTTACTTAATTTACCCTGACTGAGCCATACTACGAGTATTTTTCCAAAAGTATTGCTTCCTATTTTCTTAACTCAAAAAGTTGAGGTGCTACAAGGACGGAAGTGGCATCATTAAAACGAGAAATCTTTGGTGCTCCAAAATTTATTTTTTCGAGGCCCACTTTGTTTTCTGCAGTGGTGGCTGTACATGGACGTCCGGAGCGAACTTTGTCATTCCTATCTCTGCCACTACTTTGTAGTCATCGAATCCATTTAATAACTGTGCTGTCTTTAACTGCATGCAGCTTCGTTAACGTTCACCGGGCGTCGGTGAATGTTGATTTGTTCAATATTTTGCACTGATGAATTCAATGGTGCGACTCTGCTTCTGATGCACATCTATAATAGTGATTGCTTTCTTAGTGTGTCATCCCGTCACTATCTGCAACAGAGATAGGAAACTTTCGGTGTCATGACTGCATAAATTCAATCATCATAACAATGAAATGTGGAATCCCCTTGATCCCTGTGGGCAGAATAAAAATATAAGAATCATTACTTTGGGAACGACCCTCGTATATAGCCCAACGGTTACACAGTGAAAGTCGGTATCCAAGATACCCCTTGAAATGCCTATGTTAAACGACGAGCAAGCTAAAAGTTCGCCCATAAGTTAAGCGCTCCCTTGTCTAATGGTCCCGGTTCTGACTGTGAGAATATTAACCAATAGCTACAGATAGTTTAATGTAAGGCATTATTCACGACCACCATCTTTCACTTTACTGCGCACCTTTATCACTCCGCTCAGTCACAGTCCAAGAACTGGCTGCTAATCATCACTCAGTGTCACTTAGAGCTTCAATGGCCATCGCCTCATCTATTCCCGTCCATGGATCAAAGAACTGAAATCCTAGCGTGCATATCATCACTGCTTCTGGCCATTTTATGATCAAGCTGCGAAGTGCGGCAATTTTGCCTTTTGATCTCTACCGACATTTATGTGGGGCACATAGCCTTGATTTTTGCGATTTTGTTTCTTAGTTCAGTTGTTCAACTCGCCGTGTAAGAAAAGCAAACTGATCCTCCAGCCTTCGCTTGCGTTCTAATCATCAACTTATGACTACATTTTCATTCCATACTTTAGAGTTTTAAAAGAAAATTCAACTGATTCTCACCTGTAGTCTACATCAGCAATTTTGCATCAATTGAAAAAAAAAAAAAATCACTCTTGGTTTCAGTTTGGCCCAGCAGGAAGTTACCGAGAGTACAGACCCAATCAATTTTATTGTCTCACTAACTCTCTATTCACTGAGAACAGACCCAATTATCATTACTTATCTCACTAATAATTCTCTGTTCACAGGAAGTCATACTGAGAGGACAGACCAAATCACCTCCACTCATCTCACTAACTCTCTGTTCACAGGAAGTCATACTGAGAGGACAGACCCAATCGACCTTACTTATCTCTCCAACCCGGGAACTGAACGGCAAGGTACTGGTGTGTAGAGGAACCAACCCAGCCCTGCCGCACATTAGCAAAGAAGACAACAGGATTCTTGACATCCATTGTGAGTTTTGGGCGGCTTCTAGGAACTAGGGGGCAACAGGGCCTTGTTTTGTTACACAGGATCGATTAGCGGTACAAATTGAAGCTTTGTGTCATGGCGGTGTTTTTATATGGGATAGTACAAGTGTCAGTCTTGGAGAAAATAGTGCCAGATCAAGCATGGGTTACATCTCATACTGATGATACGGAACATACTTTCTGTCTTAGCGGCGGCTCTTAGCAGGGGCGGTAACATTCGCAGCATTTGTTGAATGAAACTGGACGTAGATCAGTCATAAGTTTCAACACTAATTGCCCACGTATTAGCCTTTACTCCTGGAGATACCATGTGTCTAGTGCCGGGCTCCGTAGTTTACAACCGCACCTTCAACTTGACGAACGTACGTTCAGCTAACACGTCGTTCATGCTGCCGATTTATGTATCGGGACTTAGCTACGAGCTGAAAGCCCGCCCATAAACTGAGCGTGCGAATGTATACATTGTAGTGCGGCCCCCAGCATTATATACAGAAGAATGCCTGGTTACGGCTAGTAAGCAAGCGAGATTAGGGTTATGGAGGCATTCCTTTCGCAGAGCCACTTATGGAATCACTGTGATTAATATTCATCTGAAATATTTGCGCATTGTAATCTACACCATATATTGTGTCTAGGTTCATCAAATCATTTAAATTAGCTCTGTAGAAATGGTGTAATAGCGAAGTAATTTTGAAAATGCTATATATTAGTTTCGTTTTTTTCATTTTATTGCGTAGCAACAATTCATAAACAACATAATCATCTGATTTTGAACATTAATTTAATCATCTACTGAGTCGCTTGTTGGAGATACCAGATATATATATGTATGCCTCAAGTACCTAAATTATACGACAGAAAGTAGTATGATTATTCGGAACTCCACAAGTATCTCTAAAAAGCCTTCACATTAACATATATTTGCATCTGGCTGTTCCTTAACGCTATACGGTAAGTAAAGTGAACCCGAACTGGAATTTTCTTGTTCCAGATGCCCCGAAGCTGGAGCTGAGCCTTGGCAGAAGCCTCAACATCGGCGACATCAAAGAACGCGACGATGTCTATTTTGAATGCCTAGCTTCGGGCAATCCTGAAGTGGATTCTGTTGTTTGGTATCACAATGTAAGTCTTGCTCGAAATATTTTGCATTCTTTTCTTAGACTAAAAGTTTAGCACATCACGAATAAAAAAGTTTTGGTATCACAAATTCGTAGTCCAACATTTTACGTCCTATTCTTTGACTAGGTTTTCAGTTCTGGAAAAGGAGAGTTTGGTGTCACAGTGTAAGTTTTGTAACGATATTTTGATATCTCTTCGTAGATTGTTAGATTTTGAGACGAAGTTTTTGTATTCCAGTGTTTTCTTGTTCCAATATCTTGCACCCTTTGCCTCAAACTAGAAGCTTATCGAAGCTTGATCCGGAACTTTTGGTAGCACAAATTCTCAGCACAATTCTTGCTCTAATATTTTGCTTTCATTTTCTAGGTTAAAATGCTATCAAAACTTGCAGCAATACGTTTACTATCACGTCGATAGTATTTCTAAAATTTGTCAGTGTATGATTCTTCGACATACGAAAAACATAATATTGCTCTTCCTTCTAGCTCCTCTTTGAATAAGTTAAGTGCTACAAGACTTATAGATATTTGTATATGGTATAAGCAACCGCTATCTCATACTTTTAATAGTCATCAACAAGATACTGCACTATGCTAATTTGTATGTTTACTGATGACTTATCGCTTAAGGTTCTCTTCACAACAATTAAACACAGCACTGATTAGAATCACCCGCAAATAATTTTTTAAGGCAATTATCCCGTAATGCTGAAGGTCATCAACTTGATACAACAGTATGTGCGCATTTACATTTTGATCATTGCTAATGCTTCTCTCTAACTAAAGCTTAACACAACGCCGGATACATATCTACGTACACATGCAAATACTGTAATTCTAAGCCAAGTAGCATATGCAGTGGGAGATTATTTCTCCGTGTCCAGTTTCTGCAAAACTTATCCAGAGCCCCGCGCTCGTTTACATTTACTGCCAATGAGCCTGTCCGTTTCGACTATTGCTGCTCCAATTTGGTATTCTGGTGGTGCTGTGCAGGGCACGGAGGTCCGTGCTAACAGGAGCGAGGGCATAATACTGAGTCATAGAAGTTTGGTGCTGCAGAAAGTGCTGCGTACAGCAAGTGGGGAGTACACTTGTGGTGCCAGCAATTCGCAGGGGTCAGCGCACTCCAACGCCCTCATCTTGAATGTTCACTGTAAGTATTATATGTACCGTATTATGCTAAGTCCGTCAATTTTATTACCTATTTACTCGCTTACTAGAGTACCCACGCTGTCAGAAGTAACAGAGAGGAAATTGTGAAGAACTGTCTTCATTTAACATTCTTTCATAACTGATATGCTTCTCGAAGATAAGCTACGACGACCGACTCACATTGTCATAGGAGATTAATGCCTTCTCTCTTTCAATTGATCTAAGCAGTACAATCGTGCCCCACCTTAGATGACACGTGGAAAATCTTACATAGGCAAGCAATAAAGCATTACTGAATTCAATCAGATTCCCCGCAGGGTATCGTACCTACCTAAGGCTAAGCCTGTAGCACATCTAAGTGTTTCTATTGAAGCGAAAACTGCTCCGTCATAGGAAGACAGAAAGCTGGAAGATATACTGTAATTGCGTGTAGTGTCGTCCCGTGAAAAATCATTGCTTCGTGTGTGCTTTGTTGATTATCTGCTGGATTTATACGTCGTGAAGAATTTTTCGATGTAAGCGAAAGTTTTAATATCAGACTCCATGGCAGAGAATCTGCAATCTTTATTGTTTCGATTTGAAAAACTGTTTCAAGGCAGAAGTGCATTTAGAAAAAGGGATAAGAATCTCATTTTTGCCATCATCTGTAATTTCGTCATCGATCTCCACAAAACTTAACTTAATGACAAAATCTGCAACCTGGGCCTTTTTTCACCTATCTATTCCGTTAAGAGAGTGACACGAAGCATTCAAATATTAAATATATGTATAAACAAATAAACGCAAGACTGTATTTCTTATATTGTTTTTTTTTATATATTTGCTTGTTTCAACACAGTTTCTTCGCTAGAAGATAGAAAGAAATTCGAGATGAAGATTTATTTCAGCTGTATTGGTGATACGAAGGATGAACCTTAGCTCAGCTACATGAACGAGCACGTTAAATTCAAAGTGATATGGGAAGTACAACTGGAGTACGTTACATATTTTAATTTCCCATTGTTTGCAGGCTGGGTGTTAAATTTTCTTCTTAGAAGCAAATCAGCCGAAGATGGTGACCCTTACGGGTAGGAGTGGACTGTCAAATAACGTGTGGTCTATGACCAGCTGAATTACGCCTGTTTTTTTTTTGTTTGTTTTTGTTTTGCGAAAGCAAAGACGCTCGTGATTGTGACCCAATGGGTCACTATCCGTCTAGTGTTCTTATAATATTCACAGTCATGTTTTAAACATATTTTAAATTTCACTAGCTGTAGTTAAAAGACTAGCCAGACTTATGTAATATACCACCCTAAATGTTGAGTTTAGCTTAGTCATATTACTGATCTATGTAATTATATGTATGCACTATATATAAGGTGAAAGGTATCTTCTTTTGCAATGCAAACCTTACGGCAAATGTACTTTCATAGACTACTGAAAAACACTGAACAGCTACTTTGTGGAAAATGTCGATGTGATTGTCTGGTTTCATAAACAGATCCTAATTAATTTAATGTTAAATTAATAAATAAATAAAAATTGTGGGGGCCTCTCGCAGAAAGTTGCGTCAGAGCGCTCATTAATGAATAGAAATTTAAATCCAAAATTAATTATTGTTCAGATATTGAATAACATTTTTTCAACGCGTTTTTCTAGTTTTGATAGATCATCCAGAAAGAGAACTGCGACTGCTGCATATGGTATTAGCAGGCGTTCTTGAAGCAACAGCCAGCCAGTCTACTTGCTCAGTTAATTTAAAAGCCAATCATTGAAGTACCTCTTAGCAGTAGCAAGGATCGGGATGTAATTTGTTTTACAATTCACAGACTCAGTTGCCTTGATCTCGCGATGAGTACAATGAGCAGATCTTCCACAGAAGAAAGAAAAATAATTTTTGGAGAAACTCAACGGAGAAGGACATAGAAAAGAGTTTTCTGTTTAAGTAATTATGTACTACCATTTCATGGCGGCACTGGTCACTAGTTACATTATTGTGGGCGTCTCTAATAGTGGATTCTTCATTTAGATAATTGAAAATTAGATTAGCTTGGAATGACTCTGGATGAAAAACTGAGCTGTGATGCCCATGTAGAACAAGCAGGACGTAAGTTTAGCAGATTCTTGGCACAATTTATGCGATGTCCAATATTATTATGACTGTTAATCGTGAATCACTAAAAATAAATTGATGACTGATTAACTCACTCCGGGTTAGTCTTGAGTATCCTCACTTAAGACTGTGCCACGTTACGTTATAACATTGAGGTAATCTGAAATAATGTACTTAGAGATGTAATGCATACAATGTACCCATAGAGAATTGTATTGATGTATATACTCTTCTTTACATAAAATAATGGCTCAATTTCAAGATGTTGACAATAATTATTCTTGACTCAAACTCTTTAGATTTTCCTTCATGATCAACGTGAAACATTTCAAACGCATTTACTCCTCTTATCCCCCTACAAAATTATGAAATGAGACATTATATTCCCAATCTTCCAATTATTGTGTTTATTGATGCTGAGAAACGATGAATAATTTTTCAAATTGCATCACTTCTTAATAGAATTCCAGCGTATTTATATTAGCTCCCATTTCTGATAATGCATCACAAACATTTTTTATAGAATAGGTCGTGCAACGATATAAGATTTCAATATTAAATTTTGTTACCCAGGGAGTGATATTCAACTTCTAGTGCCTATGCAGATATATCATGGTAAACACGAGTAACTTACTCATGTCCCAAACTATAATTATACTTTACCGTTTTCTACCTGCGTGTAATAAACCTACTAAATATTAACTTTCAATGCCGACTTCCCAGCTTGCTGCTACCCACAAGGTTGTCATAGGTAGCGCTTTGCTCACTGCCCATATGTTTACGTGGCTGCGTCGCCCTTTCCGCTGTCATACGTGTGTGCAGATCATACTTTCTAGTGCAGATGATAGAACAGCTAAGAACCACTTAGCGTGTTTTATAACAGCAGGTGCATACACAAGAACAGCTAAGAAAATTTAATACTTGGCTAACTCTACAATGTCGAGCAAAAACAATCGAACAGCTATGAAATGCTTGGCTAACTGTACAATGTCGAGGGCATACACTCGAACAGCTAAGAAATGCTTGGCTAACTTTACAATGTCGAGTTCATACACTCGAACAGCTAAGAAATGCTTGGCTAACTTTATAATGTCGAGTGCATACAGTCGAACCGCAAAGAAATGCTTGGCTAACTTTACAATGTCGAGTGCATATACTCGAACAGCAAAGAAATGCTTGGCTAACTTTACAATGTCGTCGGCATACACCGGAGCATCTAAAAATACTTGGCCAGCTCTACACGGTCGAGTGAATACACCCGAACATCTCAAAAATACGTGCATAATTCCACAATGCCGAGTGCATACACCCGACCAGCTAAGAAATACCAGACTAATTTTAGAATAGAAGACCGACGTTCCAGCTCCGCCCTAGCAAACTGAGCTATAAAGTTGACCTCCGCGAAACTCGTACTTTAGTTTACTTTTTTGGTAGAAACTTCCCTGATGAAGTTCCGCTATTAATTCTCGGGGCTGAACGCATGCCGTGGGTTTTACAGCTGGGCAGTTTTAATTACATAAGTTAAATTCCTTCCGTAAAACTAATATCTTGACGAGTCCATTTTCAAGGCTAATTTGATCTTGGAGCTGACTCAAATTTAGGAGAATTGTTCAAATTTTTCTTTGTTTCAGCGAGTCTTGCAGTTTTCTACATTGTATTTACTTTTATTTTAAGTAGCTTTAGAATGGCACTAAAACAGGATTTAGGGCTGCTTGTTCTTCGCTCTTTTATTTTTAATCCATGACAAACGCATATTACTTTCTTCTGCATTTTCATAATTACTTGAAAGGAATGCTCTAGAAAGTAGCTTATATTTTATACTTTGAAAGTACCTCACTCTTTTATTTGATGTTCGTTTATTAATTAGGTTATATGCTACCTGACGGGTGGAATATGTTTTGACGTTTAACATGTCACAGAAGTTTCTTGCAGATTTACTAACTTTACTACAAGTTGTCGGAACCTAGCGTTCAACTACTAGTATTAAAAGCAAACATCGCGTATTGTTTATGAACTTGCTACACCAACTAACAAGTCACGAAATAGTCTGCGCTGTAATATTTACACGCGGATAATGTCTCGTATATTAAGCTAGAACATCACTTAGAAGACAGGTTTTATTTAGAGGTCGAGCCATCTAATAGGTAAGTAGGTCCGTGTACATTTAAATGAAATGGGATATTCAGAAACGTTTCAATTACCGATTTTCTCCCCTGTCATTAGCAAAGAACATAATGTCTAGCTGGGATACCTTATAGTGCAAGTATTTTGTAAGTTATATTGATTGCCTAGGGTGCATTAAAGAACCAAAGGCAACGCGTGAAGACGAAATAATTGCTACGTTCTGCGTTACCTGCAGTTATTGCTGTGTGGTAGAAATTAGAGCAGTTAACAACAGTTACGGACACAAATCATGCAGCGTTGCTACACTGAATATTGAGAACCCTGCGTTGTGTTGAGTTATTACTATATGGCACTGATTAAAGACTCTAAATAATTAGTTAGAGGTAAAATACCCACTTCCATTCCTATATATGTGTTTATATTATATATAATACTTGCATTTACGATGGAATGCAAAGATGTAAATATACTGCATCCTGTTTATTCAATTGTAAATAGTGTAAAGTAGCATAAGCGATGTAAATACTTTCAATACACAATAGCTACACTTAATACCCACCGTATATATTGCATTGTAAGGTAATACATAGTAGAAGTAGCAGAGAAGTAATATTTTATCTAACTGTTACTTTATAAGGAACAATTACTTCTATTCTGCTGCATTCTGATGCAGTTTACGGCATGAATCTCTAATGGTAGGTGGAAAACGTGCGAATATGCAACATTTCCGCAGTAACTACAATTCTTTACACAACACGCAATGTACTTTATAATCACCGTGTGGCGTAGCTTTGCTAGCAGTACATATGAATGGACGCAGTAACTAACAGTGACTTTAGAAACCCCAACATATATCATATTGAGTTACTTCCAGACTACCGAATTTTGTGGCTACAGTGTGGCACTGAGTTGCAGAGAGTTTATGTAGA
Source organism: Parhyale hawaiensis (assembly GCA_001587735.2). Lineage (NCBI taxonomy): Eukaryota > Metazoa > Arthropoda > Malacostraca > Amphipoda > Hyalidae > Parhyale > Parhyale hawaiensis. Next base: position 25,719,515 of record LQNS02278171.1, on the reverse strand, counting down.
TTCAGTAAACCAAGCAATTTCAGACATTCATACTCGTATCATATCAATTTTTCTCTAGATTGCAAATTGATTTGGAGTGACTGAGATTAAATTTGCGAAGACTGTAAACAACAGCAACTATATCCCTGCATAACAGGAATTTAGATAATGCGGACATAACTTACAACTTCCTGTCGCTGAAGTCATCTGTTCCGGTCATGTAGGGATAAATTAAATACTTATTTCTACATCACAATGAGTGCCACTGAAATGCTTCTAATTGAGTGATAGCAGCGAAACGCGGAGGTGTAAATAATGTAAAGATGTAATGGCAATAGCTCATAGAAGGCTGGAGTGTAAGTCGCGGCCGCTCTCCGGGAATGGGTCTGTTTGTCCGTCTACTGCCAGCTATCCAATCTAAATAATCAAGACAGGTAAGAGTTACAACCAAGTTCACATATTGCTAGTAGCTCAAAAAGTTTTGCTTTCTTTTCTTAGTAAATTTTCTATAAAAACTACTCGAGCTTTCTTCATTACTTGATACATTCTCCGTGTCGCATTGAGGGGCCAAGTCATGGCGCAGACCCGATAATTGAAGGCGCAAGGAAGCAACGACACCAATAAGTAGGCCTATGAGAACAAATTACCCTCTTGACTTCATATCGATCACCGCAAGTGCGTCCAGAAAACACATCGTTCGCAAACCCCGCACCATGATCTATGAGCAATAAACTGCTACCACTGCCGAGAACATTTGTTCTCTGTGGGCACAACATCAGTCCGGCCTGCCTCTCTGCATGCTCTCCGATATGTCATAATTGCTGGAGTGGCCTTAGGTCTTGTACGCTCCAGGAGGGGTTGATAAGCCCCCGGCGGTAAGGTCATCTTGGATCGGTATAGCAGCCGCTGTTGTTGTCTTCGTAGGAGAGATAAACGAATAAACCAATTAAGATATTGTGATGGTTAGTCTGTGTTTGTCTTGTTCGTGTTGGCTTACCTCTAGACCGACCAGCATAAGTTTATTTTATGCATATGGAAGTAGCGATCTTGTGTCTTACACAAATGCGGATTAACTGTAACCGCGTTATCAGCGGGCAGAATTGTTTTATTGAAAGGTGAGGTAGAAAAACATTTAAATTGCAATGGTTATACACTACGCTTTTCTAAGTTTAACTCATGATTTTATCTCTTTCTCTCTCTTTCTATTCTTTATATAAGTGGACTATTGATATTGCATCGTCTTGGTGCTGGAAGCGACAAGGTGTCCTTCCTACATTGATCGGTAAAGTTCTTGCTTTTATAGAGGAGATTCAGGACTACCATGAAAGTGCAGTGTTCTTGGACTATATTGACAAGCATTTGAGAGGACTGATGGTATCTTCTAGTCATTTCATTTTTCATTCAGTTGTTACTGAATTTTCTTGTTACAAGAGGTGTACCAGATAATTGACATGTCTCTTTCACATGCCATCAATTCGTCATAATTCTCTGACCAACTTATGTACGTAAGGCCTTCTGCAACGGACTTTCATAGGGAAAGGGAAGGTGAAGTAGCTTTGTTTTTGCGTCTTAGTGGTACTATGCATTATTTCGTATTTTGGAAGGCTTATTATGTGATTGACAGACCTCTTAATATGCTGCGTACTACTGAGGCGCTAATTACACATTTGTAAATGAGCAGCAAAACAGCTGTTTCGGCATCATAATTATACAAGCTGTCTTTATGATGGGAGGTTCCTTACGTAACTGCGCAAACTTCTTTGTAAACTACGCCTTATTCTAGGGCTATTATATACTCGGACAAATTGTATCGCCTTTATTTCAAATAACCTAAACTTTTTAAGGAAAATATTCTCATACGAGGTAGCCATACTATGGTAACATTAGTCCATCGCATGCTGTGTAAATACCCAATTTAGCTTCTGGGCGGGGCCCCCCAAAGTTGCTAGGGTACGTATTTAGTGTCCTTTACAGAGACGTATTAGAAAATGAAGTAATCAATAAGTAATAAGTAGTAATTAGTAATTTATTAATTATAAAAAAATAATTAATTAATTAATAAGTAATTAATTAGGCTAATATGTTTATTACGAGAGAGTGTGGGCCTTTACAATAGGAGTTACTAAACTGAAAAAGCGTGTTATTTTTACAATATGCTGTGGACGGAGTACCACATGACTAGCCTGCGTCTCCCACTGCAGTGCATAACTGGGGGACCGCATATTAGCAGAGGTACTGTAGCCGACATAAAGACGTAACTATGTACAAAGCAATGTAAAGGTCCCTGTGGGTAATATTCGGCTGAATGTATTATTGTGTACACACACGTCAGGGTTCCTACGAAACGATTTGTTAAATGTTAGTCGACAAGTTAGCAGGCTTAAATAATATCACTGGCAAAGTTTCTATATTTCTTTAAATTGTGATAGTACTCAGACAGTTGAGCACTTTTCTGCTAATGAAAGACCATTGCAACGCGTATGGGGGTTAAGTACAACTTACGGTGAGCAATGCGTGGCCCACCGAATCGCCTAATTTATTTTTTTCCTGAAATGTAAGAGTTCGCCGCGTTTGTCCTACACAAATTAAACTCGATCCATGATCGTTTGTGTTCAGAACGGTGCTTATGTGTCTTAAGGTATTACAATATGCAGATTATCTGGTTACGATATCTTAAGAATTTCTTAAAATATACGATGACAAAAAACTCCTCTATGATATCTTAAGAGTGTATATTACAGAAAGCATGATGGCCACATGTGTATCTTTTTTGACCCTTTCTCAGTCACCGGCAGTGAAACGAAATAAAATGAAGAGCTATCTTCCGTAGAAATTAATCATTTGACCGACGTTGGGTGACAAGAGAGTCCTGCGGTACTTACAAAGGGTTAACAATTGACCACTTAATTAATTCTCCTGCACGTTCTGTTACCCAAGACCAGAAGCTATTTAGCGCCCCTCCTGTTGATAATCGATGGCCAGAGGGCCGTAAACAGCCCTGCATTGCAGAGGGCGGCCAGGAAGCACTGTGAGATTATTCAGTCCTTGATATAGGTACTCGATACGCGACTCCTACCGCTATAATAACACTCAATTAAGTACAGTAAGTGTAATTTTTAATTTAAGTTTTCGATACAAAGCAAATACCCACTACTATAATAATGTTCAATTGAGTACAGTAAGGTTGATTCGTGAATTCTTGAATCAGGTACGTTATACGAGGCGCTTACAGCTCTAATAACATTTAATTGAGTCGCGTGAGTGCGGTGATGCAGATACTGGATACTTTCCACCTGCTGCTGCAATAATTTTTAGTTGGACACTACATTGCAGTAAGTGCGGTGATGGTTTTTAATTCTTTCTTTATCAATTAACACTATGATAACACTATATCAAATGTAGCATCTATGTACTTAACAGTTTGAAAGAAAAGGTTGCTATGCAGTACGTGAAGAACTTACTCGGGTGCTTTTTTGAAGCGCATGATGTCGCTTGCCATTGTCATTGTAGTTGCTCCTATGTCTTAAAATCTAGTACGCTCAAGGAAAAGAGACCGCAATCAATACGCGTATCTGTGATACGTAACTTTCATTGCGAGTGAGATTCCAAATCTTACCAGGGCGGTCATAGCTTGGCGCACTTGAAATAAACTTTCTTCAGGGTGGCGTATATACGCTGGGCGTATGAAAAGTTTTAAGCATCGCTGTACAAGAAGTGCTGATGCAGGGTCAAAACTATGATATTTTGAAAGTACAACGTCAGACAAAGGACCAAATTTTGAGATTCTGAAAAGTTGAAAATAGAATTGAGGAATCAATCATCGAAAATACTTTATCCCTTTTAGTTTTTCTTATGATTAAAAGTTTTCATGCACCCCTCGTAATACACTCGCAAGAGTGTGCCCTCGGACTCAACCTGGAATAAATTAAAAACTAGTAGCAAACTCCGTAGACTAACGGCATGCGCCGTTCGATTACCCTAAGAAATTAATCAAAACTTTGACATTTAAGTTGTGGCGGGACTTCATGCCAAGGTGTTAGTGTCGACCTGTTAAATTGAGTTACTAGTGTTTTTTATTCGGTTAGCCCTTCTAGGAATCTGAACCTGCTCCATGATATAACGTTGTCAGCTTGCCCAACCGTAATCGGGTTGATTCTAACACTAGCAACACGATTCAGAGTTACAAAACCAACGCTTTTTTCTGACGTGTTGGACAAGACGAGCCTAAAAGTTGTTTTAGTTCACCAGCCCATGCGCCATTGTTCAAGCCTGGCTCGTGTCGATGATTTAATGTTTTGTTTTTGTAACCATGAAGGCATATTATTCAAGGTTTCGATTTCATTAGACGCCATTTCTCTTGAAGATGCTATCTTGTGGAATTGAAGCTCAAAGAAAATTCGTTTTATTAGTTTACTAAATGGAAATAAACGTGTTCCTTATTGCCAATCATGCCATGTTTGCAATACTCAAATTTCGGTTTGAAATTTCCACCAGGCTTGGCTTATGTTTTTACTCAAAAACCTGGCGTTGCAATCACGAGCCACAGCGAGAGCACACGCGCTCTGATTGCTATAATTACTATTAATGAACTTCTCAACAGACAATAGTAATATTAGTGAGGTCGAGTTGAGCGCAGCTTCTCTTCAGAATTTTTTTTATTTTTTTTATTTTTTATTTTTGGGTTTCCGCGCCTGCAGCCATATTCTGGAAGCTTTATAGCTAGAACCCTTAGGTAATCTTCAAGTTGAAAATTTTCAACCCTCTTTTTTACTGTACCCCGTGCTCTCCGAGCCAGGACTCGTGCCCCTTTCAGCAGAAAGAAGAGTTTCATAAAAACTATAGAAACTAAAATATAGCTCTCTCTCTCTCTATCGCTCTAATAGCTCTAAACAGCGATAGAAACTAGCGCGTTGCAGTCCCGCTGAAACATAAATCATACTTTTATTGCAGCTGTTGAAAATGTCACAGGGCCGTAAATTGTAATCCCTGCAACAAACGGGTCAGGTTCACTTGTCATAGAGCCTTTGATAAAAGGTAAAAGTACTCGTAAGAAGCTCTGGAACAGGTCCGCGTCCAAGGTTGGCTGAGAAAATTCCGTTAAAATTGACAATAATGTCGACTTACATAAATATATATCCTTCAGACCACCCAGTCTATGGCAGTAGTCGGCAATGGGTGTACGGTAAAGACTGAAGGATCCGCCGTTGGAACTGTACTTCATATAAGCTTATTATGATCTTGTGGTGAATAATTTACATTGCTTTAAATCTGTGCTTAATTCTTTCCCCTAGACTAGCAATGCGGGTGCGGCAGCGGCAGATAGATATACTTTTGCGACTTTAAATGAACTTGTTGCAATTAACAGTGACATTATTATAACGCATATAGCTTAGAGTGCCTAAACATCTGCTTACGTTTTTCTTTGCCAGTGGTTAGCATTGGATGTACGGCAGTTTTAGAAGGATATACTATCGTGTCTCTAGAGAGACTTTTTATAAGTAAAAATGACATTACAATGACGCATAGAGTATAAATTGCTAGAATATATGCCTATATCTCTCCCCCAGACGCACCCGTCTGTGCCAGTGGCCAGCAATGGGTGTACGGCAGCGGCAGAAGGGAGCTGGTCAACATCACCTGCGATGTCGAAGCCTCTCCATTGCCTCACTCCTTCACATGGTCCCTAAACTCCTCATCCACCGACCTCCTCGACGTGCCTCGAAGCAAAATCTTCAACAGGGACCTGAGTTCCGTGCTGGCCTACACTCCCCACACACCGCTGGATTATGGGTCACTGCTGTGCTGGGCAGAGAATTCCGTCGGCAAACAGAGGGAGCCTTGCGTCTTCCAGGTATTGACGGGCTTTTTTCTGGTGGGTAGCTGGACCCCATCAGATAAAAGTAAAGCAGCAACATGCGTTCCAAGTTAAAAATAACCTTTGTAAGAATTGTAGTATGTGTAATGTGGGCTTGTAAACCTCATGGGATCCAGCGGGTGAAACGGAAGCGTTGTGAAAGGTTACTTAATTCAAATTTGTGAACAAGACAAAACTGACCACTTGCTAAATCATTTTGAAGCACATAAAATTAAATTGCCTAAAAGAGGAAGGTTATTATTATATGTGTACAATATCGTTGGATTTAGGTACAAATAACTTGACTTTTCGTCAAAAATTTATAGTCCGCACTAGAGCACAACCTCGTGCGACAAGGGACAATAGCGTTACAGCTAGTGACTGATTCCGAATAGACATTATCCGCTGGTGCGGACACACAGGTAGATCCAGACACGTCGTCTATACATCCTCGCATTGGCTTTGCTGAGGAAGGCTGGTCTCGCATATTGATTTTCTTACTGACCGTTGGTGAAATATTTCACATGTGGTGAATATACGCAGTAACGATTTCACTCAATGACGGTAATGAAGAGATCAAGTGGGTGAGGTGGGCTCAGGAATATGTCATCAAGATGACGGCTGGAATGATTACAGTTATCAATGTTGGAATATCAATGGTGCGCAATAAATAATAAACGTTGTTTACTGTACGACAGTACACAACGATGTAGAGAAAATACGTACCTATAACGGGACTCTTTGAAAGAGACCCCAATGATCACTTGCGAAACAACGGTCAAAACCTCAAGCATAAAGCTCGAAGAACAACCTTGAGTCAGCAGTTCTTTCCCTATTTCATAGTCAGCATTTGGAATAGACTCCCTTCCGACGTTGTTGGTGCGGAGTCGGTCAACTCGTTTAAAANCTCCTTTCTTTTTTCTCTTTCGTCTTCCATTTTTTCTCCTCTCGTTTCTCCATTCCTCTACATCCTACTAACATAATGGCAATAGCTCATAGAGGGCCGGGGTGTAAGTCCCGGTGTCTTTTGGGAATGGGCCTTTTGGTTCGTCTACTGCCGCCTATCTAATCTAATCTATTTACCTCCGCCAGGGAGTTTATGTTTTCGTCGTATTTGTCTGTCTGTCTATTTGTATGTCTGTTTGTCTGCTCTTTATCTATCTGTCACTAAGATAACTCAAAAAGTTATAAACTGATTTGGATGAAATTCACAAGGATTGTTAGGTATGTTAGGAGGAACAGATTATTAACTTTTGGTGAAGATATGTCCATCCGTTAGTTTGTTTGTTTGCCTCATTTTACTCATGCTATAACTCAAAAAGGTATGGGCGGATTTTTATTAAATTAACATGAGTTGTTAGGTATATAACAAAGAGTAAATGACAAAATTTTGGTGATGATTCGTTTGTTCGTTCATTCGCTTGTCACTGTTTTTAATTTTATGCTTGTTAGCACAATAACTCAAAAAATAATGAATGGATCTTTACGAAATTTATAGGGGTTGTTAGTAATGTTGACAAACATAAATGATTGAATTTTAGTCCGGATCGGTTCGTTCGTTTGTATGTTTGATTCATATTTGTAATAACGTGTGTTAGCAGTATGACTCAAAAAGTTATGAACGGATCTTCAAGAAAATTGCACAAGCAATTATTACTATCAAAAGACACAAATTATTATATTTTTGAGTTTATACAAAGAAAATTATGGTTTCAGAGCCAATTTGCATATTTTGCTACCGTTGCTTCGCTTGGCGGAGGTAAGCTCTCTCAGAGTGCTCTAGTTTATATTTATTTTAGACAGCATTATAAGTTACAGATTCAGGTATAGACTCATGTTGTTGTTGTAGTTACGTAGGGGGCGGCTCCGGAGGGGGTCGGGCGTGTGGCGGAAGGTATGAGAATGAAGGTAGGGAAGACAAGAAGTCATGCACAGATAGAGGGCTGTCCCAT
>LQNS02278171.1:25666093-25685174 GCA_001587735.2 Parhyale hawaiensis | reverse complement strand
GGAGTTGGATGGCCAAGTCTTCGGCAGCATCCTTAAAGTTTTTATGACGCGGCAACGTCGGTTTCATTTCTTAGGCGCTGCTCAAAGAATCACGTCACGTAGCAATAAATGCTGGATGTCTCCAAACCCTGTCCACGGGCTCACCGCACTTGCAGGTCACGTAAAAAATATCTGCGAATTCTAGACTGGGAGTCTAGAAGCGCATGTCACAGCACCTCTAGTGCCAGTTATTACGCGTGCCCGACACATGTGCAGTTCTTGTTGGAGCAAGGCTACTGTCAGTTGTTACGTATGTCCGAGATATGTGCCTTTATTGCAGCAAGGCTCGTGTCTCGAGTGTTCCAAGAAATGTGTTGTTATTGGAGCAAGGCTCGGGTCTGTTATTACATAAGCCCGAGACATATGTTGTTGCTAGAGCAATGCCCGTGTCTGTTATTACGTGTGCCCGACATATGTGCATGTTGTCGGAGCAAGGCTAGGGTTAGTTATCAGGTGTGTTCAAGATGTGCTGGTGTTGCTGAACATTGCTCGTGTCAGTTGTTACATGCTTCCACAATGAATACTGCTTTTCGAGGAGCATGATCGAGTGTGATTATGAGTTGTGTGCTGTGGCAGATTTTTAATTAAACGTTGGGCATGGAAACAGGAGAGAATCTGAAATAAGATATCCTTTCTTACCCTGGTTAGCCTTGCGCTTAAACTAAAAAAATTCCGGCATTTTCTATATTCTCACTGTACTTTATTTTAATCCGTACTCCAAGTGCATAGTTTTGAAGTGAAAAAGAGTTGTAGGTAGAGGTACCGTCAGCGGCCAAATTGCCACTTTGTACCAAGTTTTGACTTCTTCGACATCTGCCATAGTTCAAAAGTAAATGGAGACTGCTTTATATTACCGTGCATTGCTTGAATACAGGAATGTACTTAAATCGCACGCAGGCTAGAGACGCAGTAAATAGAAAAATTGTTACTTCCCCAGCAATATCATGCCTGAAATAAAGGTAAATTATATTTCCATAAATAACACTATCGGTAACGTTTCCAAATGGATACAGTTAGCATGATATACATAGTTGACAGAACATTTTTTTTACATTTTAATTAAATATTTATTGCTCATTACTACATCTTTAAAACTGAGCGCAAGAGCAACTTCTGCTCCAAGATGTAAGATAACGCAAAATATCCTTCTGGGCAGTCAACGCTGTATAAGGTCGTAAAATACCTAAGGATTAAGCATATCTTCTTGTATTTACAGATTCTGTCTTAATTTCTTTTCCATGCTCCTCAAGATAAATTTCAGTTGGTTTACGTTTTAAACAGAGTTTAACAAACTTCGTCTCGCCTTTACAGGTGGTGCCTGCAGCAATTCCCGAGCCTGTGCACAACTGCTCCGCCTGGCACAACAACAGTGCTGCTGGCCAGGTGGTGATTCTCTGCTGGCCGGGCTGGAACGGCGGCCTGGAACAGTCCTTTAGCCTACACGTGAGTATTGAACGTGGCTAGTGATATCAAGGCGTTGTTCTCTACTGGTGAGGCTGGAACGGCGGCCTGGAACAGTCCTTTTATTGGACTGTAAACTTCAATTCCAGTTTCATGGTAACAAGCATCTTCTGCAACTAATACAATCATAACGTATTAACCTAGGAGTCACTATATGAACTAGGTACCAGCAATATCTATGTATGATATTACACGAGCTAAATATATCTATGTCATCTTTTCTGTTTAGTTGTCTATCTAATGGTCCATTTCTTTACATTTCTGTTATCGAGATTTCACTGCTCTGACTCTGACCCATGTAGTCTAATCCGCATTGCTTAAGCGTCTCCACAGGAGTAAGATTCAGTTTACGCCTTTCTCAACCCCATTCGGCTGGCGCTTAACGCCTGAGGCTGGAACCAAAGTAATGAACTCAAAACTCAGGATAAGTCAGAGTTAAGCGGCTTAGATTATCGGCAATGCTAACTTTGCAAACCGCTTTTTGCCGCCTCTGGAAAGCTTCACAATTATTGTTTTCCATATTGAACGAAGATTGTAATTCTGTGTTCGTGACTTCTGAGTACTGATATAGTGTGTGTACATTGGACAGTATTGGCAACATAATTTTCATGGAGATTCATTGATGCAGCTGGGGTACATGCATATGTAATATAAACAAGCAAATTATAATGCTAATTTACTCTTCTACAAGTGTGTGTGTGTGAAACCTTGCTCTTTCTATGACTTGGAAAATTTTGGAACAAATAAAACAGAGAATTTTTTTAAAGCATTATTTTATCACATTCAATTATTACAGGACATGCAAAATGAGAAAAACCACGAAATGCCTTTTTTCTCTCAGATATATAAAGCGTATGACACTATTAAACTAAATTGTATTTATTAGGCTAACCGTGAGACACGATTTTCTTGAGATAAATGCACCGCACCTTACAGTTGCTAAGATTCTTTTCTGAAGCTGCTCTGTCTGTCAACGACGGTCATAATGGCCATAAAAGAAGGAAATGCACTTTGAATCCAATTGTTACTGCAGTGTCTTTGCTTGTGATCACGCAGAGTTTTCTGCTGCCTTCAAAAGGTTAAATTTGTTTCCAAAGAGATCATTTGATACAATTCAAAGACTGGCGATCATGGAGATCTTCTTCAAGCACGAACAAAGAATGCTGCTTCTTGAGCATTTAAGCTTTCCTGTATTTTAAATGGCAGAGAAAAAACAATAGCGTTGGGTGCTACGCAATAAAACGCCGTCCCTGCAATCTTCAGATGAGACCATTTTCCACGTCAGTTTTCGATCGAATCAAGATAAAGGCGATTGCTTTGTGAAGTACTTCTTTATTTGATCCGATTGCCATCTGCAGCGGTAATAAAGATTGATCTCAACCTAAATCTTTTTCCGAAGCAGAGTTCTTTAAACTCTATAAAACAGAAATAAAACTGGAACCTTGTACATTTGAGTAAGAATACCGAGCAAGAGAGGCTTTACTTGGTGGAATCGTCCAGAGCCTCGGCAAAGATTGGCTTTGCGTGTTCTCGTTTCTTTAACCTATTTAAAGAAGCTTAGCTAAGGAATGAGCCTCTAATTTTAGAGAAGCTTCACTAGAATCCATTCTTTTGAGTTTCTTTGGTAATAATGTTGATTGCATGTAGAAAGCTGACCTATCACGGTAATGGCGCTTATCTCTTTGAAGGTCCAAGAGGGAGACGCGGCAAATCTCGTGGCCTCACAGGAAAACCAGGAAAGTCCTCGGTTCACAGTCACCGGTTTGAAACCGGGCAAGGAATATACGCTGCTGGTGAGTGCCAGTAACAGCCAAGGAGAAACCAAACCAGTGGCTTTGAAGCATCTCACGCCCATCGATATCGCGGAGAAAAGACTGAGCAAAACTCTCAGCGACGCTGGTGTCGGAGTCCCGACCGCTGTAGGGGTCTTGGCAGGCGTCGGTTCGGTGCTCGTGGTTTGCTGCGTCCTGACAGTTGTTCTTGTGAAATTTCGAGCCGTGTCCCACAGCCGGCGGCACACCACTACCAAAATGGGAATCAATGAAACTTCCGACGATGACGGCTGCTTCAAATCCGATGGAGAACCTGACGTTATTCTAACCACAGCCAGTAAGTAACAAAGTGATAAAAAGTGTAGCATGGCGTCTTCGATATAATCAGATTTTTCCCCTTTTATTAAAAACTGCGTTACTGATTTTGTGAAAACCTTCGATATTATCAGATTTTTCCCCTTTTATTGAAAACTGTGCTACTGATTTTGTGAAAACCTTCGATATTATCAGATTTTCCCCTTTTATTGAAAACTGCGTTACTGATTTTGTGAAAGCCTTCGATATTATCAGATTTTCCCCTTTTTTTGAAAACTGCGTCACTGATTTTGTGAAAACCTACACTGAACATTGCTACATAAATGAATATACTCGTGTATAAATTTTCAGTTGAATAAATTGATTGACGCTATCTACAAGACGTAGCTTTCATAGGAAAAAAAATTTTTAGATTACTAATTCTTGTATGCAAGTCGTTTAATTTGCCAAAATTTCCATGCAATTTAACTTTAATAGTTTGTTTGCTTATAGTAGTTTTAATGGATTTTCCAATCGTTAGCGCATTTTTGAGTCTTTTTTTTGCTAATATCGAACCCAAATCTCTGCCAGCAGCGTCCAAAGACCATAAAGACGATCACCAGCTGACGCAGACCAGCGAGCTGGGAGAAGAGACCCTGATGCAGCAGGCTGCGGTCTTCAGCCAGGTAAGTCCTCGTCATTTTTTCCGTAACCTAATTTTGCAAGCGTGGTCTAGATACTTGTGTATTTTTTAGCCCTTGATAATTTTCGTAACTTGAGTCATTCGTAGATATTTGGTGTACACTGCACATACTTGTCTAAAGTATTGTGTTGTGGGAAGGGCTTCGTAATTAGATTCCTACGCACCTTGTTTATATTTCTTTGAACTGAGCACCAGCGAAAAATTTCTACACAAATATATTTCACCTACCGCAATATCTGTTATCAGGACTAAAACTTGTTTCTGACCCAATTGGCATCTTGGCAGTTTTGACCCCACCGAGGTCACTTTGAATGGCTTCAAATTGTCCCGAAAATAGTAATTTCATTCGCACCATTTTACACTTTTGGGGCAGTAATGAAGAGCACCGGCACCCTGGGAAATGTTTTGTTTCAAAACCAGTAAACCTCTATACTTATACACAGGTATACTGTATACCTGTATGCCTGCTGCAATGCCTGCTCTAGCCGTGCTGTATGAGTTCGGCAGGGCAAAGACTCCCTGGCAGTCCTCGGAAGACGAGCTGGTTTAGGATCACTGCATTTCTCAGTGTAACCACCGATAAATGAAAAGTTTTGTTCAATATGTCAAAAACATGCATCAGTCATGGGAGCCACAAAGTGCATTTCAAGATTGAAAGTCCTTCGTGGCGGCACTCATTTCACTGTAAATTTAGCCACCCTAAAATATCTTCTACGTCTCTTACCTATTGACGGTACCGACACTTGCATACTGTTGATAGAATAAGCTAGCTCATAACTACTATTATATATGTCTTATTTACTGACGGCCATGATACTTACATGATATCAGTGGAAACTATCGGTACCGAGACTAGCATTATATCAATGGGAGACTCTAGCATGACCCATCTACTACTACTACTACTACTACTACTACTACTACTACTTCTCTCGCCTAATGACGGCCCCAACACCCACATAAGACTTATGAAAGTGTAGCTGCCGCGCACGAGTCGACCTGGCAGCTCGTACCTCCGTAATCCAATAATAGCCTCTTTGCTACTTTTGCGTTGCTGCGTTTAATTGAATTACGAGCGTCTGTGAGCAGAAATATAGGATGCCAAGTCTTTGTCAATTGGACTGTTGAGTTCTCGTAGCCACTGTCGACAACAATCAGTCAAGACTCCAAAAAGTGGCATTTTTGTCAACCAAATTGGCTAAGTTTGCGGGAAGAAACGCTGTCCGTCTGCGTAAAAGGTCCAGAGTTGCCGCAAATTAGAAGATATTTCATGGAAATGCCACCAGTATTTTATGTTCTCGGCCATTTATACTTCAGTATTGTAAAAGTTCTACGTGACACATTAAGAAAAGTGATGATCCAAAATAAACGCCATTTCTTGTGCATCGACGTGAAATACCTATCTTTGTATGCCCGGGCAGCAGCAAAAGTACAGTTTCCGTGCAGGACGATCACGCATTGGCATCTATGTTCTGACTCGGCACAGGAAGGATTGCTGTGCTGGTTTTGGGAGAACAGTTTCTTAGTACACCATACAATTGGATGTATATTTTTGTACGGAGAGGGTTTTAGAGCGTTTTGGATAAACTGCAGCATAAACTTTAACAGTACTTCAGTAGATATCCACACAATACTTAACAACGAATATATCTATATAAATATTTTTGCTGGTAGTTAATTACAGAAAACTCATTTTAAAGTTATGTTTCATCAACATTATGGTCATATTGGAAGTGAAGGTAAAAGATAAAGTCAAATTTGACTGTACCCTCCACTGGGAAACCCACATGCACCGGTCCGTGCTCAAGATATAGGCTAACTGGCCCTAGAGGAGTAAGTAGAGCCGCATTCGACCACGAGTGGCTAAGAACTATGGAGCCGAAACGGAAGGTTCACCGACCCAACCCTACCTTCCCATTCTGGTCAGGCAGGTGCCCCCACCCAGCTCCGCATACCAAACAATTGATGACTCAGCCACCCGGATGCCGTAAAGATCACTCGACAGGAGCGTTGCTCGAACTCTGCGCCTCTAGCACGGAAGTCAGACACGCATGGCATACTGTTGTTGCGGGTATTTAAATGCATTTAAATTCTGTACGGACGTTCATATAACAAATCCATAATGCGCTTTTATTTTCATACGTTTATTATCTAGTCTTTTGTCCCCTGTAAAAACACATTAGGGCCTATGACCAGCCACTGAGCACGATACAGAAGCTACATGCTACCTAATTTGTAAGCACAGTTCTTATCTAGCCAATTGTATATATATACTGATATAAAGAATGTGGCTCAAATGTTTGTTTTTTCTACACATGGGAGCTTTCTCACGCGAGGAGAAATAAATTATACGTTTTGAGGCATTAGTAGCATATAGAACTAAAAGAAGTTGAAGGACTATTTACACAGCTCTAATATCCCTCATAAAATTAATTATCCCCATAATGTAAAGACTAGCATGCTGCATTAACCACATTTCAAACAATGCGAATGCTACGATAAACCAACGATATAATTTGGTCTTACGAATCACGTCCATGTTGAAACTTACAGATTTAAACCGCCCTTGGGAAGTCATCACATCGATTATAATTGGTACTGCCCAGTACCTACGCCATAGTTACCTCCGCCAAGGAGGTTATGTTTTCGTCGTGTTTGTCTGTCTGTCACCAAGATAACTCAAAAAGTATTGAACAAATTTAGACGAAATTTACAGGGATTGTTAGGTATGTTAGGAGGAACAGATGATTAACTTTCGGTGAAGATATGTCCATCCATTTGTTTCTTTGTTTGTCTGCCTCATTTTTCTCAATGCGATAACTCAAGAAGTTAGGAATGGATTTTTATGAAATTAACATCAGTTGTTAGCTATATAACAAAGAATAGATGACCAATTTTTGGTAATGATCCGTTCGTTCGTTTGTCACTGTTTTCAATTTTATGCTTGTTAGCACAATAACTCAAAAAATATTCAATGGATCTTTATGAAATTCATATAGGTTGTTAGTAATGTTAAAAGACATAGATGGTTAAATTTTGGTGCAGATCGGTTTGTTCGCTTGTATGTTATACTCATATTTGTCATAACGTTTGTTAACAGTATAACTCAAAAAGTTATGGACAGATCTTCAAGAAAATTGCACAAGCTGTTATTACTATCTAACGGCACAAGTGATTAGATTTTGGAGTTTATACAAAAAATTATGATTTCAGAGTCAATTGAATTTTTTCCTACTGTTGCCTCGCTTGGCGGAGGTATGCGCTCTCAGAGTGCTCTAGCTTGTAATGCTACCAATGCCAGGACCAGCCTGTACAATCGCACCCGCAACTTGGGAGCGGATGTTCAGCCTGCACGTCGTTCACCTTAAGGTATCTTGGATACCGATGTCCCTGTTTCATCAGGACGAAGTGCGAGGTGATCATCCATTCGTAAGTTGAGCGTACGAGTGTGTTGTGTGGCCTCCGCTGAACTATAACGCATTTTTTGTTTAATTTTAATTCCAAGAAAGTAGCTGGGCGCTGAAGATGTCGTTAGAGGCGACATATTTGTTTTACCCGTTGAACGTTTAACCGTTGGTAATAACAGCCAATTTTTTGTTATAATAGTGCCATGAATTGCTTTTGATACCAACCCTATTTGTTTTGGACAGTTTTGTTATTTAGGTTTAAAATTTAGATGCCTCCCAGGTATTAGAGTGAAGAATACGTACGTATATCGAACACCTGGAAGCCAAATTTTAAACCTAAATTATAACACTGCATACAAGAAATAGGGCCAATATCGAGCACTACATTATGTAAAACAAACGAAGAACAGCACCGTTGAAGGTGTAACAGAGGTGTCCTTTTAAGTGTTGAAAGGTAAATAATAGTTATTATTTGCTGTTATTGAAGTTCGAGCGTCTAATTTTACTTTCGAAAATAAGTTGCATCTGCATGTTTGATTTCCACTTTAAGCAATCAACAAAGAAGAGCGTGGAAAATGTCATTTCGTCAAAACCTTTCCATCGTCCTTCCTGTATTGACAAAAATTACAGCACAAAATGACCCTAAGCCTTTCGACTTGGCAAAAAAACTTTCTCCATAAAAAACCCCCGTCACATATTACAGCCATGATACTGTTAACTGATTATATTGATGCATGCAAATCTTTTATATTTGACCGATATAAAGCAAAAGACACACGTGAAACTTCACATATGCATCAGTGAGCAGATGCATACACGCACAGTTAAATAAAGAGGCAACAAAACGATCTTTGTTACATCATATAATTCAATAAAGCCTGCGAAGAAGGCTGCACACGGCCGCTTGTTTACGAGTTCGTCTTCCGCCCTCTCCATAGACTCATTAAAAGTCAAGCTGGAGAAGACCTCACATTCCTCACTGTAAAAAAAGCCTTGAAGAGCATAGACGAATTACCGCACTTGCATTCACAGTGTCACTAACGTTTCGTAAATCCTCCGGATCCCAGTGGGGCTTTCGAGAAGACAGAGCGGCATCGTAGCGACCCCCACATTGTCTTCTATAACCGCCATTCGTTATGCCCTTGCGCCTTTGAGGCTGAGGCTCTCTATGGAATCTTTTATGGTCCCGAATCACGCGTCGTGCCTTTAAAGTTAGATTGCCTGCAAGGCGACTAATGCCATAAACTGTGATTGAGTTGCTTAGTCGCTGCTTAAATAAGCTGCAATCACTGTGCTTATAAAGTTAAGATAAATGTGAGTTGCAGTGCTTTTGAATATATGGTTTTCGGTAGAAGTCGCTGCATTGGATTTGATTCAGAATACTGCACGAAAATGACATATTTTGTGCTGTAAGAGCGCGCCAAGGCAAGTGTTTCCCGTTGTTGCACGGCACTGCGCGCTGGCATTGACACATCACAGTCTGTAAATCTAGAATCCTGCTCAACCTGTTGACCTATTATACTCTTGACTTGACAATTTATCAAGGCAGTTTGGGCAAGGTAAAATTATGCTACAGCGTTGCCAATTCTATGGACACTTCTGAGATTTCGTTCGTCCCATATCTTAGCCCTGCCCACCGCCTGCACATAGAGAAAAGTCAGAAATATCCATAGAATTGGCAACGCTGTAGAAGAATTTGACCACGCCCAAACTGTCTTGTTAAAATGGTCAGGGTATTATAGTAAAAAGGTTGATTCCTGGTTTACACACACCCTGGTTTATGTGCAGTCAAATGAAGGCGTTCTCTCACCAAAGCGCCCTCTTGTTTTTCTTTTTTGTGTCCTTACAAACTCAACTGAGTGTTTTAACCGTTTTCTTAAGAACAGCCGTAAAGCAAGCTGACTCAGCAAGTGTCCTTAGTAACCTTTCGAATAACAGTTGCTCTTGAAGTTTAAAGTGAATTTGCACTCGAGAAATAATGTATTTTTCTGCTGTTTAAGTGGGCACAGTATCATTTCTGGATGCTGAGCTGAGAGAACACTCTTCGACTATCGTTTGCACCAGCCAGCAAAAATCATGTCTGGCCGGCAAATCAGCAAGGGACTCTCTAAAGTATGAGCTGATCTAACATAATTCTCTGTTTTACGTTTCAGCGCGACACTCTACCTCACCTAAACAGGCTGGGCCAGCGCCAGACTCCCCTCAAGTCTCCCATCCAAGTCGACGTAACAAATCAGGCGTCCATGGGTACAACTCCAGGTCAGAAACTTCGGCTGCCCAGTCAGTCATATGGCAGAAGTTCTCCGGTGGACTCCGTCCATCGATTTAGCCCATCTTTCAGCACAGATCAAGGCTGTGCTGAGATGTCTTATTACGAAGTTCATCAAGCGCCCAACCATCCTTACAATACGTTACCTTCGGCCACCGCCGCTGCAAAATTGCAATCTTCTTATGGCTTCGAGGGAACGAGATTTGCTGGTAATTATCAGTCTAATGAGGACTCTGAAGCAAGTCCCTCGTTGCATAATGCAGGTCCACTTGCGAAGAACCAATTATCTGCTCGAAATTCATCACCTTATGAAGCTAGTGGGACTGATTTTGGCTCCTTGGATAGGCGAACATTTGGGAATGTAGGTAATCCTCTTAGTGGCTCTGCACAAACTGCGAGAAGTCGAGACGTTTCTGTGATTGCAGAGGATCCTGAAAATCTTCTGGCACCAAGCGATAGGATGAACCGCAAAAAATCGAGTGGTGACAAAAAGTTTTCACGTCAGAATTCCCCCGTTACTTCACCTCAGAGGGAAAGTGTAGTGTAACAATGAATACTTGATGATGTGACACTTGGACACCTTTATGCTACTAAACAACATGACGAAATTATGGTGTTACCATAAATATTCAGTGCTATGCCACCCGGATATTTTTATGCTTCTTAACTATAGAGAGAAACTACGTATAGCATAGCAATAAATACTCAGTGCTGCTACTCTTGAAAATATTTTCATGCCACTTCATCTGAGTCGGTTCATGTAAACTATGATGTTCAATGTATACCACAAAAGTCCTAAACATTTTCATTGCCAAGAGAGCGTAGGGAGGTACCTTCTTTCATTGTAAAATATTGCAGCACTTTGAAATGATAAATCTCGTCTTACAGAGAGGAGAAAAACCATGTTTGAGAAAGCAAATGCGAGCATCACAAGGCTCAGTATTTTTAACTTACCTGGAACTTTTATTAAGAGCCTGTATTAACCCGCTTTGGATCGAGTTGTAACAGTTAAAAGAAATGACTACTCTTGAGATACACGAAACTAAATCTTAAGTCTTGTTTCACAGAAAATTTCCAGTTTTTCCAAGCGTAATCAGGCTGCGATTAACACATACAACGGTTCTAAGTAGCGAAACCAATCCACGTGTCTGACCTTTTATAGATGTTAACGGTCATGCGTTGCCGTACTAATCGATGATGCCCTTAGTGTATAACACAATAGCTAGGGGATAAATTACATTGTGCAAGGATAGAATCTACACAAAGGTCCCTAAAATTTTTTTATGAAATTTACAAGTTTGTTTCTCTCATCAAGTAACCCTCGAAGTTAATTTTTTTCTTCAAAATAATTATTACGATTGTCTAATCGGAGATTCTTTACACATTTTTTTAGGAAAATCACCTTTGTTGTTTCCATGCAAAACCAGAGTCCAGGGGAAGGGATCATTCGCCATAGGTTTCCTTCATGCATCTTGAATAAATTACGCATGCAGAACATAGGATACTTAGCTACCACTCGACACTTTGAAATAGCTTTGTTAAAGTCATATTAATGGTACATAAATTTCAATAATATTCGACGACACTGAAAAAGTGCTGTCCCAACAAGGAAGTGATTGCAGTTTTCTTGCTGCACGTCAGAGCAGGCATTTTCCGTCGGAGCACGGCAGGGCATGCTGGTATTGGGATAACACTTTTCTTAGCGTGCTAAGCATCCGCGTCACTTCCCTAAAGTGGCCAAAACCAATTTTCAAATAAACATTCAGTGGAGATGAAATTTTTGTGATAGGTAATTTCAATGAAATTATGAACTCCCATCTTCGTTCACCTTTTACGATGACGATGTTATTGTTTGTTAGCGTATTTGCTTAAATAAGCTAGATATTTTACAACTCACTGTAAGCTGATACTCATTATTAGTATCAACAAAAATGGCAACCTTCATAATTATACAAACTCATTAAGTAATATTTAACAAGTTATTAGTGACAAGAGTCTGAACATTGAACCATTTCTTGTGATGACTGATTTAATACATTTAGTAGCTCCTACTGAATATTTATTTATTACAACCATCTGCTGTAAAATAATATTTTTAGGAACAGTGCCTATTGGTCTCGTGTATGGAACAGTGTCTGTGGGTGGTTACAATTTCATTCAACCTTAGCTACTGCTTGCTACCGTATGTGTTGCAATAGGTTGCTATGTAGCAACTGAACAATGACGCTGGGTTGCCATAAACTGAATGTTGACGATGCATTGCCATGTGGTGACCAGTTATAACTGGTTGCTATCGACAGAACAGTGACTACGGGTTGCTATGGCATTTCTAATGTAACTCAACCAAGCTAATCACGTCAGCATAAAATCTTGATCGACAATAGCATAATTATTATATAACGTCCGGTTACTTATATAGCTTTGTTTAAAATAATTATTCCTTACTTCAATGATTAATGCATTGTCGCTGGTTCTACTAAACATTGCTGATGAAATTGCATAAAATGTGTTTTCGTATACGATGCTGGTTTGAAGCGTACAAATTTCGTTATTCCTTGGTCGCAGAAGATGGGAACTCGCAAGGTCAAGTTGAGTTCTACACTCATTAAGCTAATTGCAAGAGTGCAATAATTCCCTTATGAAGCCCATATAATTCTTCGATATAACATAGTGGGTACCCGTACATGTCAAATAATCCATTGATCTTTACGTGTCTTCTTGCAGGGTCTTTGTTGAATAATAGTTAGAAAACTACAGCCGCACGTACATTTAAAAAATTATTGCATCATTGTGGGATTAATATTAGAAATATGATAATCTTGCAAATTACATCCGAAAATGTCTTATGATTTGTATCAGACTGTTTTAACTTGTGTAATTAGCCTTTTAATGTTTTTAAGAAGCATCATTTACGCTTCAAAAATAGCAATAGTAGTCATATGTTACTTTGTCTGTGCTTAGAATACTTTTTCGTACAAGTATTTTTGCTAAGTACTTGAGTGTTTTTCCGTCAAACAATTCTAGAACGTTCCCTCTATTTGGAAGAGATGTCATACGCAAACGTCTCTGCAACGGAATGTATGGATGTGTTTTTGATAAGAGAAGCGGAACATACACGCATCCATTCATGTAAAAATTGTTAAATATATCAAAACTTTTTGTCAAACTACCAGTATATTCAACCATTTGGGAAGATGTATCTCATTCTCAAAATAATTTGCAATAAACGTTGGTTAGTGATTTCCAGGAACGCTTCCAAATTTATCAGGCCTATTTTTCATTACATACATAAATATTATTAATTTACTTTTCAGGAACTTACAAAATTTTCTAGCTGCCCTATAAAATTTTCCAAGATAATCGAAAATTTTCAATTGTTTTTGCAAGGGTACTTCATACGCGTAAATTTTTTCGGTTACAACTGTGAATTCACTGATGGGCTATCAGAAACTTATTAATACACACACAAAAAGCTAAACTTTTCACCAGATATTTCGTATACTTTTTCAGGTCGGAACTGAAATATTTCCACTCAATAGCAAACAGTAATAATGTACCATATTTTAAAGCGACGTTTAATAATACTTACGAAGCATACAAAACACGAATCGCTACAATTAGCGATTGTTATTTCAATAACAATTATTACATATGTAAAGAAGTGATTTACTTTAGGTGTATACTGATTTTACAGTATAAACTGAACATAAAATATAATATTTCTCTTTGTTAATGTACTGTTCCATGACTCTCTATTTAGGATACTATCTGTGAATATCCTTAATAAATATTTTTATATAATGTTTTCTCCAGTCATTTACCCTACAGTTTCATACTTTGTAACTCTTGTTATCAAAGTTGATTGAAAAATGCAATTCGTAAATTGTTTGAGAAAGCAAATATAAATAAGACGGTTTCTCGTTGAAAGCTGAGCCAATTACTCTCTTCTTTCACATTATTTAACTTGTGAATTTGCAATGAAGAGACAAAGTGCTTCATCCCAAAACAATAACTAGATTTAAGGTCTCATGTTAAATATAGAGAAGAAACCGTGATGAAATGGTAGCAGCTGTGGAAAACATGAAAATATCGTTTTATATTAGAACTACGACCGTTTTAATGAATTAATTCAAGTATGGAGTAAAAAGCGTCTAGAAGTGCTCACCTTGCACTTTTTCACCAGCTTTCAAATCAGTTTCCGCGATCTCTCCTATGCGGAATCCTTCAAATATCGTTAATAAAAAAAGAAAAGAATGGCTAGACTTATGGACTTCCAAAGCCCTCAAATTCATAGATACAACAAGACTATTGGCTACAATACTGCACTGGGCAGATCTTCCGGCCGTGGCTGAATTTAAAAATTGATTTAGGAAAAGGTTGTATCTCGGGCTTTTTCCGGTTGACTCTTACCCCTATAATTAGTTCATCTTTGCTAATAATCGTGATATTCCCTTAAAATTTACTTCTGTAACGTATAATTTAGGGTCGATGCAAGAACTTTCTGACACACATTTTTGTCTGTTTGCTTGAGGAGTGCAGTATGTCGATTGTACCCTGAGGGTCCTACATGGCAGTGGCTACAGCATAGTGAACTCCTTACGTCTTCTGTGGGTGAGGTAAAGCCAAAGGGTTCGCTTAGTTAAAAATTATTGATAACGGTGCTGCACAGGTCGATACAAGCGTTCATCTATATATATATAGAAAATGATATTTGGATGTTAGTTGCTGTAGAATACTTATACACAATTATTGAATAAAATCGACAATATGAAACAAGAACAGAAGGCGCTTCAGCTTCAGAGTGTCATATGTACGAGCCTTTAATAATAAAAATAACCTTAATTAAGAAAACAGTAGGTTCACAAATGGGCCTAACAGTACATAGTTACCAGCGACTTTACACAGGTTATTATGTGCTTGCAGCTTCTGCTTAGGATCAAGCAAACAAGTGTCATTCTTCTTTACGAGGTCCACTCTCAGTTCTGTTGGTACGATACTGATAAAAATCTTGTGCTAGAGCCAGCAAGCATCATAGTGCGAATACGAGAATTACTTTTATTTGTGGGCTTGTGCAGCATGGGAATTGAATTTTTCGTGTTGAAAGAGACATCCAAGGCAGGTAATTCTCGTGGCTGCACGGCAATGCGTTCTCATTTCGGTATGACGCTTTTCTCTATTCATAATAATACTGCACAACTATTACGCTCTTGGCAGTATTATCAGAGTCTCAAAAGCTGTCTTAGCTTCCTGCAAAGTAGCAGCTGTATTTTCCTTACGGTGCTGTTGGCATTATCGATACTGAAACAGCGTTAGTCCAGGGAAAAACCCTTTTTTAAAACCAATTTGCCTGGTAAACCATGACAATTGCAGTGCTCTTTTCTGCAGGTAGTTAAAATTTAGCATAGGTCCGTACAAAGTCATAGAATGCGGCAGCGAAGGATGGAAAGAGTTCACTGAGGCTACTGCTTAGGAACACTCATGCAAATGTCAGTGTTCTTTACGAGCCACAGGCTTAGTCCTGAGGGTCCTATTGGCGATGTACTTACAGCTGTGATTGATGCAAGTCGTAAAGAGAGGCCCTCGGCGATGGTGCAGTACCATAGAATTGACCTATGACGGATGCTTCTGAGGCATTCTATGCGGCTGCAGTGCGTGGCAAAGAAGGATCTGCAACACTGCCACCGTTTTTACAGAATGGGTAACGGTGCCACTATATCTAGGGAATAGGGCACAATTCCACTGTTAGTTAATGAATCATTGGTAACAATGGCACCATTCTTGAGGCATAGGTAACATGCCCCCGTGCCTAAAGCACAGGTACCAGTGTCACGAATTTTGAGGGATCGATAGAATTATTTCCGTTTCTGAAGCCTAAGTAAGAATGCTGCCGTTTTTTAAGCACAAGCTAGTAACAGTGCCCTCGTTTATGAGGTATAAGTAAAAATGATGCACTTCTTGAGTCGTAGATAATATGCTACCGTTACAATACTGCTGTCCTTGAGGCATAGATAACACTGACACTGTTTCTTAGGCTCAGTAAACAATGTCACAGTTATTTATTCATTTATTTAATGGCACTGCCGTTGAGGCAGGGGTAACATGCCGTCCCGTTTTGACTGAGCGCTCGCTGTCTCGAGTTTCTTTTCGTATTACATGACTCGGTCGTTAAAAAAGACGACATTTTCTGCGGAAGGGAAGAAAATAAACAAGAGCAAGGTAAATTATATCACACAGATAGACTTTATACTTCCTTGAAACAGAAATCATGAAGCCAACTATGAATGGAAATGAAATCGTTTTGCAAGTACAGTTTTTCTGTATTATCTGTCTACCTGATGCACACAACTGGTCATATATGACAAATTAAACACCATGATACGAATCTAGGTTATTTAGTAATTTATTAGCCATATTAGATTATTGGCATTTTTGTATTTTCATTAGGTTAGTATGTTTGAACCGGGGCAGCAATAAAGCACGGCCGACCGGAAGGCCAACGCTAAGAGAGCTAAAATGCAGGCTAAAGTATAAATTTTAGTCAAACAATGGGAAAATCCGTGTTTCCTTCCTGGATAATTTCAAGTATGAGTGGGAATAAGATGAGCTGGAATATTACTACTATTATTATTTTTTATGTTTCGTGTTCCCTCATATAAACCGGAAAGTTAGTTACAACTTAAATCGCTATTCAGCCAATCTTTTTCAAGCTCAGCCGACATAAGCTGGAGCTTGAAAGCCAACACACAGCTGTGATACGAAGAAATTCTGTTTTTAGACGGGATTGTAAACTTATACGGTTGCGTATCTTAACTATGCCTCAAACTAGGGATGGGCTCCGACACTTATACTGCTCAAAGTTGGCTCGAAGATGTTCTGTATAACTGACTGAAGCCAAGACGATGCTGCGCCTGGAAGATAACTCGGTGCTACATCTGGGCTCGCTAATAATTATGATACAATACGAAAGGGTTTATTAAAAAAAAATATGACTGGTAACATATTTGAAACAGGTGTGGCAGCGCAAATGAATTCAGCAGCTCACTTCACTGAAAAAGGTTTTCTGACTTTGAACTGTAACAGTAGAAACTATTTAGAATGCCTCGTGGCGTAGGCCATCCCGCTGGGGGGGGGGCGGCGACAAATTTTAGCGCCGCCGTTTTTGATATCCAGTTAGTTCTAAAATTTTGGCATTTTTACATCTAGCTGCTTTAGCACCACTCACAGCTATGGTTATCACCCTCGAGCGAAGTTAAGAGCGGTGATAATGCCTTAATTGAAGAATAATTAAATATATTTGTTTGTATATTTGTCTGTCAACCTACCGGATTCCCTGCAAACAATTATGAACATTGCTCAAATCCTTCTCCCTTTTTTTTGGGTGGACAGACGAACATACAAACAAATATATTATTCTTCAACGAAAACATTATCACCGCTGCAAGCTTCGCTCGAGGGTGATAACCATAGCCGCGAGAGGTGCTAAGGCAGCAACTTTTTCTTCTACCTTTGCCAGCCCTACAGCCTTATTTCGAATGCTCAGCACGGCCGGTGGCTGTGACTCATTTATTTTAGCCTTTACAGTCAGCGGCCTTGTGGCGATGTCAGTTATTTCTCTCATTTTTATTATTATTTTGGCGGGCCTAGTCACTAGCGCCCAGCACTGCTCTCAACAATCATTATCAAACTCCTGTTTAGCCAAATGGGGCGTAGGTCACGGCTGCCCCCCTTCCTGCGCCTACCCCCTCCCTTCCCCCTGGCCGCAGACTTCCTTGTAAGGGGCCTCAGGGCCACAGAAGCTGAAAATGAGATCGTTGTCAAAGGGTCGCGCCCAGCCCCGGTAGAAATGATCTAAAACACGGCATATTCAATGGAGGTGAAGGTAAACACAACTAAGTAGATTCTTATACTGCAATCAAGTCCCACCATGCACTTGACAAATGGTGACAATTTGCTGCCATTCAGCTGAACTGCAGCCCGGGCATACAAAAATAATAAGAATCGATTATGGCGTGTGCATCTAGCCACGACTAAACCAATTATATAACGGATTTTTGACAGCAATCAGAGTAAAGTAAGTGAAGCAGAGATTTTCTATCGACCACTGGAGAAAAGCGACATTGATTGTAACCCTCTAATTTTCAGTTGATCTGTTCATAACGAAACGAACGCTTATGACTCTTGCAAGACTTACACTCGAATATTTTTTCATCGTACTCGGCGCCTGATTCATGTTTTGAAAATCTCTCATCTGCACAGAAAATTTTCAATCATTTATCCGACGTCTGGGGGTATACAGTGAGGGGTATTAGATTATATCAGAAAATAGCCTTGGAATTTCCGTTGATTATCTACTTGGCTTTTTGACCAAACATTATCTATACTGAAGGACAAAGGACGAATTCTATTTTTTTTAAATGCTGTTAAATATTTACTTGCTTAGTATATGGCCGGAGAGAGACTGATGACAGTAGGGTTAGATCTCCTTTCTTCGGTGCTACTAGTCATGACTTATCTGACCCATGCAAAATCGTTTTTTTCATATTTCTTAGTAACGTCATTGGTGATAATTAATAACAGTCCACTTTCGTAATTCGTGTTAAACCTAATTTTCCCAACTTTCGGGTTTTTGTCTAGTTACGGTAAGTCATTAGTGGTAGTATTCACAAATCCAATCGTTGCTACATTTGCTTCTCTGAACTCCGGTAATTTTGATTTATTGCGTTCATGACGAATTACCATGAATTCAATGAGTGGCAGTCACTTTTTTGAACACTAATTTTTTTTACTGTGGTTACTTCTATAGCCAAAGAACAAATTTTTTACTAGTATCAATGGCACTTGATAAATTTTTCCTATTTACTCTCCTTTTTTTTGTTATTCCTGACTTACACCAAAGTAAAGCTTTTCCCAAGGACCATCGATGGCAGATCTCCCTTTTATCTCTCATTGATTTCTTGCAGCTACAGAGCCGCCCATGATCCAATCTCACCGCTTCGCCTTACTATCCAAGTCGAGCTCAGGCAATTACGAAGGTTACCGGCGAAAGATTGAGCTCAAAGAGCTGGACTTTCTTCGGGAATTTCGCTGACGGAACCGTTCCTTGTCCGCTGATAGAATCGAAAAAGTAGACAATTCT
>LQNS02278171.1:25608429-25648821 GCA_001587735.2 Parhyale hawaiensis | reverse complement strand
TAAACTGAACATAAAATATAATATTTCTCTTTGTTAATGTACTGTTCCATGACTCTCTATTTAGGATACTATCTGTGAATATCCTTAATAAATATTTTTATATAATGTTTTCTCCAGTCATTTACCCTACAGTTTCATACTTTGTAACTGTTGTTATCAAAGTTGAAGGAAAAATGCAATTCGCAAATTGTTTGAGGAAGCAAATACAAATATGACGGTTTCTTGTTGAAAGCTGACCCGATTACTCTCTTCTTTCACGTTATTTAACTTGTGAATTTGCAATGAAGAGACAAAGTGCTTCATCCCAAAACAATAACTAGATTTAAGGTCTCATGTTAAATATAGAGAAGAAATCGTGATGAAATGGTAGCAGCTGTGGAAAACATTCAAATATCGCTTTATAATAGAACTACGACCGTTTTAATGAATTAATTAAAGTATGGAGTAAAAAGCGTCTAAAAGTGCTCACCTTGCACTTTTTCACCAGCTTTCAAGTCAGTTTCCACGATCTCTCCTATGCGGAATCCTTCAAATATCGTTAATAAAAAAAAAAAAAGAAACGAATGGCTAGACTTATGAGCTTCCAAAGTCCGCAAATTCATAGGTACAACAAGACTATTGGCTACAATACTGCACTGGGCAGATCTTCCGGCCGTGGCTGAATTTGAAAGTTGATTAGGAAAAGGTTGTATCTCGGGGCTTTTTCCGGTTGACTCTAACCACTATAATTAGTTCATCTTTGCTAATAATCGTGATATTCCCGTAAAAATTACTTGTGTAACGTATAATTTAGGGTCGATGCAAGAAATTTCTGACACACATTTTTGTCTGTTTGTTTGAGCAGTGCAGTATGTCGATTGTACCCTGGATGTCCTACATGGCAGTGGCTACAGCATAGTGAACTCCTTACGTCTCTTGTCAGTGGGGTCAAGCCAAAGGGTTAAAAATGATTGATAACGGTGCTGCACAGTTCGATACAAGCGTTCATATATATATATATATATATAAAATGATATTTGGATGTTAGATGCTGTACAATACTTACACACAATTATTGAATAAAATCGACAATATGAAACAACAACATAAGGCGCTTCAGCTTCAGAGTGTCATATGTACGAGCCCTTTAATAATAAAAATAACTTTAATTAAGATAACAGTAGGTTCACAAATGGGCCTAAAAGTACATAGTTACCAGCGACTTTACACAGGATATTATGTGCTTGCAGCTTCTGCTTAGGATCAAGCAAACAAGTGTCAATGTTCTTTACGAGGTCCACTCTCAGCTCTGTTGGTACGATACTTAGAAAAATCTTGTGCTAGCCAGCAAGTATCATCGTGCGAATACGAGAACTACTTGCCTTTGTGGGCTTGTGCAGCACGGGAATTGAATTTTTCGTGTTGAAAGAGACATCCAAAGCAGGTAATTCTCGTGGCTGCACGGCAATGCGTTCTCATTTCGGTATGACGCTTTTCTCTATTCATAATAATACTGCACAACTGTTACGCTCTTGGCAGTATTATCAGAGCCTCAAAAGCTGTCTTAGCATCCTGCAAAGTAGCAGCTGTATTATCCTTATGGTGCTGTTGGCATTATCAATACTGAAACAGCATTAGTCCAGTGAAAAAACACTTTTTTAAAACCAATTTGCCTGGCAAACCATGACGATTGCAGCGATCTCTTCTGCAGGTAATTAAAATTCAGCATAGGTCCATACAAAGTCATAGAATGCGGCAGCGAAGGATGGAAAGAGTTCACTGAGGCTATTGCTTAGGAACACTCATGCAAATGTCAGTGTTCTTTACGAGCCGCAGACTTAGTCCCGAGGGTCCTATTGGCGATGTACTTACAGCTGTGATTGATGCAAGTCGTAAAGAGAGGCCCTCGGCGGTGGTGCAGTACCATAGAATTGACCTATGACGGATACTTCTGAGGCATTCTATGCGGCTGCAGTGAGTGGCAAAGAAGGATCTGCAACACCGTTTCTACAGAATGAGTAACGGTGCCACTATATCTAGGGAATAGGGCACAATTTCACTGTTAGTTAATGAAGCATTGGTAACAGTGACACCATTCTTGAGGCATAGGTAACATGCCACCGTGTCTACAGCACATGTAACAGTGTCACGAATTTTGAGGGATCGGTAGAAGTATTGCGGATTCTGAAGCCTAAGTAAGAATGCTGTCGTTTTTAGGCACAAGCTAGGAACAGCGCCATCGTTTTTGAGGTGTAAGTAACGATGATGCAGTTCTTGAGTCGTAGATAATATGCTACCGTTACAATACTGCTGTCCTTGAGGCATAGATAACACTGACACTGTTTCTCAGGCTCAGTAAACAATGTCACCGTTATTTATTTGTTTATTTATTTAATGGCACTGCCGTTGTGGCAGGGGTAACATGCCGTCCCGTTTTGACTGAGCGCTCGCTGTCTCGATTTTTTTTTATTTTGTATTACATGACTCAGTCGTTAAAAAAAGGCGACATTTTCTGTGGAAGGGAAGAAAATAAACAAAAGCAAGGTAAATTATATCACACAGATAAACTTTATACCTCCTTGAAACAGAAATCATGAAGCCAACTATGAATGGAAATGAAATCGTTTTGCAAGTACAGTTTTTCAGTATTATCTGTCTACCTGATGCACACAACTGATCATATATGACAAATTAAACACTATGATACGAATCTAGATGAATATTATGGTTATTTAGTAATTTATTAGCCATATTAGATTATTGGCATGTATGTATTTTCATTACGTTAGTATGTTTGAACCGAGGCAGCAATAAAGCACGGCCGACCGGAAGGCCAACGCTAGGAGAGCTAAAATGCAGGCTAAAGTATAAATTTTACTCAAACAACGGGAAAATCCGTGTTTTCTTCCTGGATAATTTCAAGTATAAGTGGGAATAAGATGAGCTGGAATATTACTACTATTATTATTTTTTAGGTTTCGTGTTCCCTCATATAAACCAGAAAGTTAGCTACAACTTAAATCGCTATTCAGCTAATCTTTTTCAAGCTCAGCCGACAAAAGCTGGAGTTTGAAGGCCAAAACTCAGCTATGATACGAAGAAAATTCTGTTTTTAGACGGAATTGGAAACTTATACGGTCGCGTATCTTAACTATGCCTCAAACTAGGGGTGGGCTCCGACACTTATGCTGCTCAAAGTTGGCTCGAAGAGGTTCTGTATAACTGACTGAAGTTAGGATGACGCTGCGCCCGGAAGATAACTTGGTGCTACATCTGGGCTCTCTAATAATTATGATACAATACGAAAGGATTTATTTAAAAAATATGACTGGTAACATATTTGAAACAGGTGTGGCAACGCAAATGAATTCAACAGCTCACTTCACTGAAAAAGGTTTTCTAACTTTGTACTGTAACGGTAGAAACTATTTAGAATGCCTCGTGGCGTAGGCCATCCAGCGGTGGGGGGGGGGTTGGAAAATTTTAACGCTGCCGTTTTTTATAGGCAGCTAACTCCAGAATTTTGGCATTATTACATCCAGGTCAACCCACCTGACTACAAAAAATTATGGACATTGCTCAGCTCCTTCTTTTTTTGGGGAGGACAGACGAATTTCAATGCTGTGATTATTGATGACCAGTTAGCTCAAAAATTTTTCATTTTCACGTCAAGCTGCCGTAGCACCACTCACAGCTTTGGTTATCACCCTCGAGCGAAGCTAAGAGCGGTAATAATGTTTTAATTGAAGAATAATTAAGTATATTTGTTTGTTTGTATATTTGTCTGTGAACCTACCTGATTCCCTGCAAACAATTATGAATATTGCTCAAATCCTTCTCCCTCTTTTTGGGTGGACAGACGAACATGCAAACAAATATACTTAATTATTCTTCAACGAAAACATTATCACCGCTGTAAGCTTCGCTCGAGGGTGGTAACCATAGCCTTGAGAGGTGATAAGGCAGCTACTTTTTCTTGTAGCTTTGCCTGCCCTACACCCTTATTTCGAATGCTCAGCACGACCGGTGGTTGGGACTCATTTATTGCAGCCTTTACAGTCAGCGGCCTTGCGGCGATTTCAGTTATTTCTCTCATTTTTATATTATTATTTTGGCGGGCCCATGAGCGCCCAGCACTTGTCTCAACAACTATTATCGAACTCTGTTTAGTCAAAAGGGGGAGAGGGGGGGGGTAGGTCACGGCTGCCACCTTCCTGTGCCTACCCCCACCCCCACCCCCCTGGCCGCAGACCTCCTTATAAGGGGCCTCAGGGATCCGGAAGCTGAAAAATGAGATCGTTGTCGAATGGTCGCGCCCAGCCCTGGTAGAAATGATCTAAAACACGGCATATTCAATGGAGGTGAAGGTAAACACAACTAAGTAGATTCTTATATAGCAATCAAGTCCCACCATGCACTTGACAAATGGCGACAATTTGCTGCCATTCAGCGGAACTCCAGCCCGGGCATAGAAGAATAATAAGAATCGATTATGGCGTGTGCATCTAGCCACGACTATACCATTTATATAACGGATTTTTGACAGCAATCAGAGTAAAGCTAGTGAAGCAGAGATTTCCTATCGATCACTGGAGAAAAGCGACATTGATTGTAACCCTCTGAATCGATGAGAAAGTGGTGCTGTATTGGGAACAGCGTGCTGCTCTAATTGTCTGTCCGTGACCCGCGAGCAATGTCTGTTCGAGTTCAGTGCCTTTCATACCTCTGTTATGTAATCGTTCGGGCTGTACGCTATCTAATGGATTTCCAGTAAAGCTCAGTGTTGCTTACTGTATTTCATTGAACACAGGCGATTCATTTTGGTAAAATTTTCAGTTGATCTGTTCATAACGATACGAACGCTTATGACTCGTGCAAGATTTACCCTCGAATATTTTTTTTATCGTACTCGGCGCCTGATTTATGTTTTGAAAACCTCTCATCTGCACAGAAAATTTTCGAACATTTATCCGACGCCTGGGGGTATATAGTGAGGGGGTATTAGACTATATCAGAAAATAGCCTTGCAATTTCCGTTGATTATCTACTTGGCTTTTTGACCAAACATTATCTATACTGAAGGACAAAGGACGCATTCTATTTTTCTAAATGCTGTTAAATATTTACTTGCCTCGTATATGGCTGGAAAGAGACGGATGGCAGTAGGGTTAGATGTACTTTCTTAGGTGCTACTAGTCATGACTTATCTGACTCATGCAAAATCGTTTTTTTCATATTTCTTAGTAACGTCATTGGTGGTAATTTAATAACTGTCCACTTACGTAATTCGGGTTAACCCTACTTTTCTCAACTTTCGGGTTTTCGTCTAGTTACGGTAAGTCATTAGTGGTAGTATTCACAAATCCAATCGTTGCTACATTTGCTCCTCTGAGCTCTGGTAATTTCGATTTATTGCGTTCATGACGAATTACCATGAATTCAATGAGTGGCAGTCACTTTGTTTGAGCACTAATATTTTTTACTGTGGTTACTTCCAAGCCAAAGAACAATTTTTTACTAGTATCAATGGCACTGGATTAATTTTTCCTATTTACTCTATTTTTTTTTATTCCTGCCTTACACCAAAGTAAAGCTTTTCCCAAGGACCATCGATGGCAGATCTCCCTTTTATCTCTCATTGATTTCTTGCAGCTACAGAGCCGCCCATGATCCAATCTCATCGCTTCGCCTTACTATCCAAGTCGAGCTCAGGCAATTACGAAGGTTACCGGCGAAAGATTGAGCTCAAAGAGCTGGACTTTCTTCGGGAATTTCGCTGACGGAACCGTTCCTTGTCCGCTGATAGAATCGAAAANAAAAGTAGACAATTCTTTGACCGCTCATTCAAAAAAATGACGTGTCTACAAAAGGTCTAATTCAGGCATAATGGATGTTCATTAACCTCTAAAATGAAAGTATCCTTTGCAACTGCTTCAAAAGCGCTCTTTTATCAGGCGTAAAGTCAGAACCTGAAGCAATGAAGACTCCAGTTAGTGTGCATAATAATAGAGAGCTTTGCGTATGTGAATTGGCCTGTATTTCTAAAGAAATATCAGGGTATTTAGTGCAAACGATAAGACTTAGGCTTGGGAAGCATTACGAAAGCATTTCATATACATCGTGGGGTCTTTTACTTTGGATGTAATATCAAAGAATTTATTGTAGTTTTTATTTATTATCAATAGAGCTCTCTAACCAACCTACAAATAACTGGGTGAAGCGCAGAAAAGGCAGTTACCACACCTAACTGAGACAGAGAAAAGGTTGTTGCTTCTATTCCTTGAGCCTAGAAAAGGGCTGTTACCCGTTTCCACAACTCGCTGGGACAGGGCAAAGGCTTTTGCTACAACTCACTGAGACCAGGAGAAGGTTGCTGCTACAACTCCTTGAGGTTCAGAAAGGGCTGTTATTACAATCCACTAGGACGAGTAAATGCTGGTGCTACAACTCATTGAGGTTTGAAAAGGACTTTTGTTGCAACTCCTTTACCCAGAGAGAGGTTTGTTATTACAACTCACCGAGACAGAGAGAAGGCTGTTGCTGCAACTCATTGAGGCCTGGACAGGGTTATTGTTACATGTCATTAAATCCCCAGTAAAAGCTATTATAAAAAGTCAGTGAGGTCCAGAAAGGGCTACTATGAAAGCTCATAGAAACAGAGCTGTTGTTGCAACTAAGTGAGGAATAGAATGGGTCTTGTTGCAACTCAGTGATACTTCAAAACGGTCGTTATTGCGGATTGACGCCCAATAGGAACTGTTATCACTAGAGACTGGATTTAAGAGCATAATTTTGAAAGGGCAATAAAGGCATAAAAGGCATAAAAAATATGCTATTAAACAATAACTGCGTACAGGCACATAGTAGGTTGATGAAACAATGACTGCACACTTCATTTCCTTGTTCGCTTCTCTCCAGTTCTTAATACGTCTTCTTGCTATTAACAACTTTCCTTATCTTCAGTAAAACTACAACCTAAGTACCTATGCCTAAGAAAGTAAAAACTGCCACAGAAATGATTGATCCTTGCGTTAACGATTCTGGAGTTCTTGTTAATGTTGGTGACGGACCAAAGATTACTTCCAGAAACAAGTTTGTGACGGTGAATTCAAGACATAGATAATACGGAATATGTGTATATACCTAATTATAGATGAGTGCCCATTCATTCTTTAATGTTTTGTTTTCCATAAATAGTGCATCGGTTGCGGAAAATAAAATATAGATTGAACAGATGCATCGAGTCTTCTTATGAAAATGTCATTAAGGCAATCCGTGATGCCATCAAAGGGAAGAGAAGCTGGGTATCCATCGACGAAACCTCAGATACCGAGGGGTGTGCTATTGCCAACCAATGTTGGAGCCTCAAGTAGTCATAACCAGGGAAATTTTTCCTTTTAACCTCGGCAATCGTTGAGCATACAAACGGCACTACGATTTTCAAACTCATCAATTCTTCGATGTAACCCAGTTAACAATTTGTCTTTAATTCTACGTAGACATCAGGTCGCTTGAGACCTGAGACAACGTGCTGACAACGTTGTGACAACTTCCATAACTACTTGACAATGTCAATTCAGAGCAGATAACGTTGTTAGCACGTCGTATTACAACGAACTAAGGGAGGGACCGCACAGCGCAAGGTGCTAAGGACGTGCCCAGCACGTTGTGATACGACGTGCTATCAGCGTTATCTGGAGTCCACAAACAAACGTGTATAGCAGGTCGGGCCACGGCTCACCACGTTGATCCTACTACGTCGTTTGTTAGCGGGGATTGACATGGCCCCATGAAATCTCATACTACTACCCTGCTCTTCGCAACGGATGCAACTCCGTACATGAAGAAGGCTACACGGCCCCTGAGGGTTCTGTATCCTAATATGATGCATGTAACCTGTTAGAGCAATGGACTCCACAGAATTTCCGAGGAGGTCAGGCGTCTTTTTCCGACAGTGAATCGTCGTATTGATTGCAATTGGGAAGAAATTTTCCTGAAGGCTCGATCCTGCGCGGACTATCCATTTGAAAGAGCTTAAGCCGAACCTGGCGCTTCCTCTTCAGCCAAGTCTGACTCGTTGGGGAACTTGAATATCTGCTGCTCTCTATTATGCAGACCACTACGAGGACTTCAATCCAATGGTATCTCTTATGCGTCCCAACGAACCTCAGCCATTCAGATCATGCAGGAAATTACGGGAAGCGATGAGGTCAAAACTACCTGGCCTATGTGAAAGCTCACTTTGCTCGTGTCATCAACAGTATTGCAATCTAGAAACCCGTGAGATAAAAATGAATGGGAGCACTGAACGAGTTTGACTCTGTCCTTCGTGATTTATGTTCTACCTATGGAACTACTGGTGCTATTGTCAAATCGAAGTGCCAACGAGCTGAAGCTGGCAACGAAGGACTCGTCGAACACCGTCTGATTCACGGCATTCTTAAGAGAAAATCCGGAAACTACCAGAGTCGTTACACTCCGCCAGAATTAACAGCTTTTTGTATACCCCTCCAACTTCCGTAGAAGTTAAACACAGTTTTTCTGCTCTTCAAAATATTTTAACTGATAAACACTTAAATCTCATCACTGACAATTTGAAGAAACTATTAGTAATTGGCTCATACGAATGTAACCTCAAACAAATTAGTAAACCTTTGCCTTGTTAGGGCTTCACTCCTTAAAGTTAGAAGTATTATAGCTGCAGCATTATTTAGGCAGGAAGAATTTAAAGCCAACAGGGGTAGGTGGAAGTTGGTTTTTACTGTCATTATTAATTGTGATTTGTATCTTAGAATTTTTCATTCTTTATTTCTACCGATAAACACTTTCCTTATGCGAATTATTATTTTTTAGAATCTACCGGTTATGTAGGCCTTCTCTTTACGGGTCTCTTTTCTTCTACCATCCTACTGTCACTTTCTCCTGGCCGTGCCCATCAGCCGGCGCTGGCCACTTCGGTGTTCAGTAGGTACGGGAGGCTGCAGAGAGCGTATGCTTTGTGG
Organism: Parhyale hawaiensis; assembly: GCA_001587735.2. Lineage (NCBI taxonomy): Eukaryota > Metazoa > Arthropoda > Malacostraca > Amphipoda > Hyalidae > Parhyale > Parhyale hawaiensis. Next base: position 25,639,840 of record LQNS02278171.1, on the reverse strand, counting down.
TCTCCGTCCAGACCTTCGCAAAATACCAAATGACGATGCAGGGTCTGGGACAGAATGTCTCCCTATTCTAAAATCTCCGAGTATTAGTGTTTCTTTGGAACGCTACTATTAATCAATTAGATATAGTCCGTCAGCTGAGGAAAATCTACCAAATGAAGCACCTGCTTGACGAATTGCAAGTTTATCTGCCGCATAAATTGAACAAGAGCTACTGTAGTTGTTTCATGAAACTGGGACTATATGCGCTATTCAATGATACTTCATTCCTGGACCAAAGATAGAACTTCAAGCACTAACAGAATATAAAATAACTTGTCGCTAGAAAATGCTGTAAATTGTTTTTCATCTTTATTCACACTTCAAACGAAATTGCTCAAGCAAAGATATTAAAGGATATCGTATTGCCTTTTCATGCAGTGAACTGACGCTGGCAAACGAGCTTCGAGTGGAAATACGTACTAACATTATACTGTAGGTGTGATCTAATTCTCGGCTTGAAGAATCAGATTCTTCAAAAGTATCTTCCGTAGTCAGGATGCAGAATTCAATCCCATAAGCAGTTCCGACGATGCGTTCTGAACCTACAAAATCGACAATCAGATCGCACATGTAATAGGGTCCTAACTACTGACAGCGCTATAGATAGAAGAGCATTACAGTCCTACACAGTATAATGCTTGATAACTTCTTAGCTCCTTCTTAATTTGTTTTTAGCTGGCTTTTTGTGGTAGAACTTACATAGGACCCCGCCCCTCCAGAGAAGTACGGAATTATTCAATAAAATTAACAATAAAATGCAAAACTACGAAGGAAACGTACACAAGTAACGCTATGAAATCCAACAAAAAATTCTCAGTTGTATAACTTCATAGATGCTAAAAATTATGAATGAATTTCCTAATGTGATATTTTGAGACATAGGGAACTAAATAGCAAGCAAAAAGGCATAATAGCAACTGATAAGTTCATAACACCAATATTTTTATGTAGTAAAGGCATATTTTTTTAGGGCATAAAGGTATATTTTTAGGGCATGAAAACATATTTTTGGGGCCTAAGTGTGATATAATAAGGGCATAATACCTATATTTTAAGGCATAAAAGGCATATTTATCAGGTATAAAAGGCATATTTTTCAGGTATAAAAGGCATATTTTTCAGGTATAAAAGACATATTTTTAAGGGCATAAAATCCGGTCTCTAGTTATCATATATCAATGACACCCATAAACCCATAAAACTGCTGTGACACAACTCCCTAACGCCCATGAAAGGCTGAAGCTCCAACTCAATGGCTCATTTACAGAGTTGTTGCACAACTCATTACCACCCCCGAAGAGCTGTTACCACAACTCATTAGCACCTATAATAGGCTGTAGTCTAATCATTAGACCCCACAAATTGATATTACCACAACCCATTCATATCTATAATGGGATGCTAACACAACTCATTCGCATCCAGAAAAAGCTGATAACACAATTCATTAGCACTTATAAAGTGGCTATTACCACATCTCTTTAACACCTACAAAGTGCTGTTAACATAGCTCAATAACACCCATAAAGGGCTGTTACCACAACTCGCCGACACCCATAAAGGGCTGTTACTGCAGCTGATTGACTTCCTTAAAGTCAGTTACCACAACTCATTGAGGCCCAGAAAAGGTGGCCTGATGAGGCGGCGGTTGGACATTCCATGGCGATGGGAATCTGCTAGTGCAGTAATAGAACTGTGTGCACAGGCTACATTAACTCTCAAACACACTGTAATGAGTTGGACAACTTCATGAGTCTCCCACAAATTGGTGGCGAACAGCGAAGACTTTGATGAAGGCACGTCAAACTTTGGATGCTCGGAGTTGCAATTGCCTTCCAGAGAGTCTGATGGCGGCCTCTTGAAGATCAATGAAGATATCCACGCGCATCAATTTTGGCACTGCGAGGCACGGCTGCCGACGCAAACCAAACTCAAATTTGATCGAGGCTTCCGAGTTGTGCAAGCGTCTCTTGGTGTGGGTCCTTCCTCGAAATTTAATTTTCATAACGCTCTTGTTGTCACTCTAACATTGAATCTGCATGCTGCTGTACATTGACAGTGAGGTACGTAAATAGACAGAGCTGCAAAGGTAAAGGTAAAGTAAACCTGACCTAGCATTCTCAAATGGAAACCTCAAACGCACTGATTGGTGCAACAGATATATGCCTACTCACCGCAGAGGGGTGTACGGCTGCAGTCTACAACGGGTTAACAGAACTGAGGTGTTGAAGACGGAATACTCTCATGCGACATTCAAGACTTTTCAGCGGTCCCCATTTCAATTACTATCACTACCCCGCACTAGCATCTAAGCAGAAAATGCGGGCTCGGTAAGCTAAGTGCCGCTAGAACTCATCTGCCCGGCAAGCAGGTTCTGATTTCCGTCCTTCGAGCCTGAGAGTCCAACACTCTACCATCCTGCGACTGCAGGTAGTTTCTCGGGATCTTGAAGACGCATTCATTTTGAGGTACAGGTATTTTCTTACATATTATATATTGATTTCATGTGCTCAGTGTTGTACATGCAGTTTGCGATATCTTGATGATACATGAGCACAGAGTTCGGAGCTTCTGGCGTAATGAAGTTTTGAAAAAACAGACACGTCGTGGTCCGTGCTGCTGCTGCTCCTGCATAGTAATCTTAATGGTCCTCGCAGAACGTGGTAGATTAGATCGCATAGAATATTTACATATATACAGAATGCTACAAGGAGTCTTTGGCACTTGCTGGTGTATTCTTTCTCAAAAGTATTCAGCGCAATAGAATAAAATTAATTAAATTCTACTGTCACTTCTACGAGTGACCAACCATTTATTACGTTCACCATCCAAAACTCCGAATCGCCTAATTTTTTTCTTTCCTTGTTAACAAGTCTGAGACATAACTCGCAGTGCAATATTTCTATTTCAAGTTCAACTTTAAAAAGAAACCAAGACGTGTCTCCTGCCTCTCTCTTTCTCGAAAGAAAGATTCATATCTTCTCCGTCAGTTCTCTGAGATAAAATAGATCCCGGAATGGAGGCTACAATATTTTGACCAAAAAGCTTCCGTTCCAGGTACCTACAAGTCAACAACTCAGCTCCAGAACATTGACTGATGGTTTCTCTGGAGACAGCAGAGCGGCAAAGCTAAGTCTGGAACTAGAATTCGAGCCCGTCTAATATGGGACGAAATTTAATGTGGAGGAGGAGTTTTGAGAAATAATCCATTCCGTAGATAGTTTCTTTGTTTGCGTGCTAGGTTCTTTGTGACAAATTCTAGGATTTGGATATGTTGTAAATGGAAGAAAAGATGTTCTGGATTCATGAGAATGGAAATTATGATCATTTAATAACAATTCGCTTTATTAATTGCGCAGTAACACGCAACACCAGATTTCTGCAAAATTTGAAAAAGTCCTAAAAATTAATGTAATTGTGTTTTCATTTCATGGGAAAATAAACACTGCTTACTATCAGAAGGTTTATAAGATCTAAAATTCAATTTGGTAACCCAAAACAAGTGCATTACAGAGTAATATAATTATGAGCTAGCAAATTTTGTCCATAAAAAAAGAAAGAAAATGGCTCAAATGGAAAAAGCCATTCACAACAAATTCTAGGTAAATGAAATTACTAACTTCGAAAAATAAAACTAATATTCTCTTTAGTTTAATTATCTCCGCCAAGTAGATTGCTTTTGTCGGAGTTTGTGTCTGTTTGTCTGTCACCATGATAACTCAAAAAGTTCTGGGTGGATCTTTATAAAATTTACAAGCGCTGTTGGATATATTAAGAGAAACAGATAATTAACTTTGGCTTCTCATCCGTCTTACCGTTTTTTGTCCATCTGTATTTCCTGGGCCACGTAATCGAAGAGGTTGAGAACGAATCTTCATGAAATTTGTAGAAACTGTTAGGAATAAAATTAGGAACAAATGGCTAAATTTCAGTGATGATCTACTGATCCATTTGTCTCTCTGTTTATCACCCGAGAATGAAGTGAGTGAGGTGATAATGTATTCGTTGAAGATTTAAGAATACTTGTTTGTACATTTGTTTGTCTTAGACGCAGTGAACTTGAACAGCATAGAGTATATTGATGATGATCAAAATTAAATCCGGGGCCCGTCACCAATAAAAATTTTTTGTCGGCACTACTCCCCTTGGCTGCAGTCTGCTACCTCGAAGCGCATCTCCAACACCCTCGAGCTAAGGGAAGAGCGGTGATAATATTTTCGTTGAAGATTTAGTATATGTATATATATATATATTTGTTAGTATATTTGTTTATCTGTCCATCCAAAAGAGGGAAGAGTTAGTTGAGTAATGTTCATAATTTTTTTTTGCACGAGTCAGGTGGGTTGACCTAGATGTGCAAAATGTCAAAACTCTAGAGAAAGCTGGCCATCAAAAATGACGGCTTTGAAAGGTGCCCCATTGGACGTTCTAGTTTCGTTCAAATTCTCGTTTGAAGCAAGAATGATCGCGCAAGCTCTGCGGATATATTCATTCCAAAAAAATCTTGCTATACGAATTGTTGTGTGCTCAATATATTGGATTTAACATTAGCTACTTCAATTCATCAGCTAGAAGATAAGTTCGAGACTAAAGGCTCTTCCGGGGGATGATTCATCAATGAATCGAAAGCTGAAACAATGTTATGCCTCGTTGAAAATGATCTTTTCCTTTTAGCAGTGATGAGGAAAATTTAAATGACCGCTAAATCAATAGAACGTAATATCCACTAATGGAGAGTCCTGTAGATATATATATGTTACAGTAATCTAGTGTTTTTGAAAGAGAAAGGCTCTCTGAATAAAATCGAACCATTATGGATTTGATAGTTTGAGAGATATACAGAGAGGTGAACCCAGTCCAGCTTGAGGCTTTACTTAACAAAGAATCTTTTGTGTAAAGAAGGCTTTGATAGTTTTACATTTTGACGCAACAAGTTTAGTTTCATCCTTTTACATCACTGGAAATTGAAAATACGGTCAACTAACACTATGTGAAAAAAAATAATAATGTAGTTTTATCTGACTAGGGCTTCTTAACAAGTTTAGTTTCATCCTTTTGCATCATTGGAAAGTAAAAAATACGGTCAACTAACACCATGTGAAAAATAAGGTAGTTAGCTGACTAGTGCTTCTTGCTCTCCGTACGAACTTCTCATATCGAAACTGGGCCAATGAAACTAATGAAACAGCCATAGATTATGCCCCGCCTCATCAGTCTCCCGAATGAGACTCATTCTTCGCGGGAATTTCATTAACAGCGGAAATTTCTGTAGAAGGAAGGCCAGTATGCTTACCGTCTTGCTAGCTTTGTTTGCTTTCATCAGCATTTGACGGAAAAAAATTGTTAAATGCTTGCATAAATGTTTGTTTGACAGTAGTAAAGTGAACTAGAACTGATGTTTCATTAATATAAACGATAAAGAGGAAGGTCAGTAGAGTCACACTTTCTTACTGGACTGTGAATTAGCTTCTCGCAGACAATTTTACGTTAAGCACTAGGATAATGCTAAGTTTTCTTTTTGCAAAGTGAACTTACAGTGTTACTAGAAAGAATAAAGAGGTGAAGAGAGGCAGGAAATTTGTGCTATCTTTCCTGGCTTTGCTTGCTTCAATTAGTAACGATAAGCACAGAACTTTAGTCTAAATTACGGCGAAAATAAAGGAAATCCCAGACCAGTGCAAAATATCCCTATATCATTGATCACCGAATGACAGCCCTTCTTTACGTCTCAAATAACGTTAGTCTCATGAGACAACTGACGTTGGTCCGTCAGTATAGGAGTAAGGTGCCATTGATCTGTACATATTCGACACTCCACGTAAGTACCACAAAGTTGGGCAATTTTCTAGAGCCCGGTACCCACGTACTTCCTTTCGTTGCCGCTAGCAGCCTAGAGGCCACTCAACTAATCCGACTGCATAATCGTAGCCATGACTTCAGCATGGCGTCTATGAACATCGTGCACTAATTCTTAAAATATCAACTTTTGTGGACTTAAGCTGTTCACAGTTAGGAGCGATAGCTGATAGTTCACCATTGCCACTTGCTGTGATGTGAAAATTGTAGTAGCAACTGAGATATTGGGCAATTTTCCCTACAGTTAAATTTTGTGCAAGCTGAAGCTGTGTTGCAGTTACGTAAACGGATTAATTGCGTTGCTTCCAGGCTGCTAGTGGCAACAAAAGTTGCTACGTGAGCACCAGGCCTAATACGCGCCCAGTTTTTAGTTCAAGCGAACCAATACGAAAATAAATTTTACGGCGTGCTTGGTGAATGTGTAACATTTTCCTCGGTCGATCTGCTGTGGTTGTATATTTGTATATTCTTCGCTCAAGTGGCGCAACATTCACCGATTCTTTCTTCTAATAGCGATAAAAAGATAACCAAAACCCTGAGTGAAAGAAAAAATAGTGATTTTTTCAGAACGTAGGACTTTCACAGCCACTTTACAATTGTTTGCCCTGAAACTCCACATGTGTTTTCTTTGCGTTCGAAGAAACTTACCAAGGAAACAATATTAAATAGTGCAATCCGCAAAATTTTATTTCACCAACATATTTATTGCGTGTGGTCAGTACCGCCTATTTATTATATGTGTGAGAAACAAAGACAGGATATAATCCTACCCCAAAGGGACATAAATCTTATGAATATATTATTTGTTTTCAGTTTCATTCAGAAAACGATTAATTCTCGCTTTTCTCAGTAATGTATAGATAGTCTTCTGGATTGGTCTAGCTGCATACGTTACATTTTAGACTATGCACAACAGTGTTAAAGTAACGCACTTTGCTTTTTGGTAAGCATCTCTTGATTATTTGTATCACTGAACGTGAGCATAGTACCTAAAGTATTTCTCATTTCCCAAATCTAACTATACAGTCGTTTACCTACAATAAATTCATAATGAAGGATATAGTTAAAACATTAAAGCACTGCAAAAGTAGTCATTGCCTTTCAAACTTATCAGCTCCCATGCCACAAAATCAGCTTCGATGCACATTGTGTTCATTGAACAGAGAAATCGGTTGCACAGAAACACGCCAGCACTGCACGCTTGCAAAATGCAGCTGAATCTACCACCATTGATGCACCATGAATGTACAGTATTTCTTTAGTATATGTAGAGAGTAATATGCTAGCACTGTTACGTGGCAACTTACGGCAATCATAGCACTACAATATTATGTTTGCTATGCACACATGCAGCAAAATTTTAGAAAAGAGAATTACTCGTACGTCCCAAGGAAATACTCAGGCATTTCCCACGTGTGCAGTGCTGCTGATACTGTAGCAGCTACTGCGCGACCCCAGTCGTATTATCTCTAATGAGATACACACCGAGCAGAAAAAAGGTCTAAGGTTGCGCAGCAATAACCAAGTTTCCATCGTTTATACAGTACCGCTGAAGTTGCAGTAGCTATGGCAATATAATATCATCTTCTCGATTCTCACTCCTACAAAAAATATCCGATTACCAGCGAAAAAATACAAGTAGTGTTAGTGTTGCACACAGCGCCACTAAACCTGTGGCAGTCTTTACACCGCAATGTTATGCTCCGACCTCCATGCAGTGAGCAAAACATCTTCAATTCTTTTCATCACATTCGTTGCACTCCGTTGAATTAGTGTTTGCGTTGAAAGGCTTTTGAAGCCTTTGCTCGCGCTCCGCATGCATCCATTGTGAAGAAAAACATCAGCCTCCATCACAACAAATTTACCTCGAATTTCCAAACTGGAGGCAACCGCCCGATATTTTTCTTTCATTCTATTTTTAAGGGTAGCGAGACGCGCGCGAGCGAACAATCCAGTTTGGGCCATTGAAGAATTCTTGTATAGAAATTGCCAGGCCTTCAGTTATGCCTAAATATTTTCGTAACTTGACGAAGGCTGTACCTTTCTTGGCGGCAGAGAGGGAAACCTTGCGGCAAACAAGGTGCCTGATGTTTACTGTACGTACTGTATATGTAACACGGTATAAAAAGGTTGTTGTGAACTTTTAAACTAGTTCAAATAATGTAGTTAACACCAGTTCATACCTTCCCTAAAGACGTTATGTTTTTACCGGAGTTTGTCTGTCTGCCTATTTGGCTATCTGCCAGTTAATAACATTACCCAGAAAGTCATGGACGGATCTTAATGAAATTTCCAGGAACTAGTGGGAGTATCACGAAGAACAAATAATTTAATTTTTATAATGTCCACCTGTTCATTTGTTTCTTTGTAGCGGGTGTAAATGCCAGGTGTAGACAAATTATAAAACCTCATAAATAGACTATTGCTATTGAATTTCGTCGAATGAGGGCTCATATTAAAGGCAAAACAACACATATTAATTAAACCTTACGATATTAAAAATAACCTTTTAGGCACGGATAACACGGTTGAGTTTGCTGGGAGCCTGAGAACAGGTTTCACGCAATGTTCATTGTCAATTTCATCCCAGCAACTGAGCAACTCGCACTTAGGAAAATCAACGCTCTTTTGGAAACTTACGCACTGAAATCCATTGGGTTCAAATCTGGCGAGGATAGGGGCTACGGTTCCTCTGACAAGAACCCTTTGAAAGCCTCCCTACAGAAGCTCTGAACCAATTTGTAGCTACATATGGGAGCTTGCTCCATCTTGCAGAAGTGTTATGCCCGCTGTCTCTTATGGTATTTCAAGTCAAGAACCACCGTATCCCTCAGTATGACCAAGTAGACGTGCTGTTCAATGAAAACAAGGGGTGTTTTCTACCCACATGAGCTCACACCGACCCATAGCATTACTGACGCCGGCTTTTGGCTCCTGAATGCTATGTATTGTGCTGCACGTATCTTCTCCATGTTCTAACCCTAAATACGGTCGTTCTGTGAATTGTGGACCGTCGGAACCGTGAAAAACTTCTCATCAGCCCACAGAATAGTTGGTTGCGCCGTAGTAGCAGTCGTGCGCTATTCAGTCTCTTTGTGTGTGTGTTGGACCTGACAGAAGCGGTCGCTTCACCTTCATGTAGGGACGATAATTCAGGCCCTCTTTAAGGCCATTTTGAATCCTCACGTGACTTACATTTGCCTCTTTTGTCACTTCTCCGACGCTTCTTTCATGTCTGTCTACAATGAACCCGTTTACTGGTCTGCGCTCGCAGCGTGTAGCTGTAGTTAGGTGCTTATATCTATCGCGTCTCTTTAATTTAATAACTTTCTTACAACAGAAAAAATTAGGCATGCTGATGGTGTTGAAGGACAAAGTATCTGACAGGATTGAGTGCTGTTTCCAAAACAAACGGTCACTGCTGAAGTTCTGGACAAGCTAAAGCTCATGAGATCAGCTTATTTTGATGAAACTACCCCAGTCATTGCTGCCTGATAAGCTGAAACCCCTCTCATATGCATCGCTCTCCATAAGAAAGAAGGACTTTGATCAGAATTATAGGTTAAGTAATGCTCAAGGTGAAAAACTATAATAAATGGCAAAAGGAATATTCTACATGGATGACATCTAATGAAAACTTTGAACTAGTGTTTTTCTAAGTTTTGTTCTCATAATGATGGGTATAATTTTTATAATTTCTTTCGCAGGAAAGTAAAGAGTTCAAGTCAACCAGACCACACGCTTCAACTGGGAAAACACAGATACACACTGTTTCGTGCTGCAGATAAACTGTGTAGATGGTGTTATTGCGGGTCAAGATTTTGTTAATTTCTAAACTAATAAAAATCTCCCAGAACAGAAAGTTGACGCTCCGGAAAACTACAGCCAGGTACTTAAACTAGCCAAACTGCATTTGAATCTATACAATATTCTAAAATAATTGTTTCTGCATTGTGAACCAATTTTAACTATAAATCGCTTTATTGCAAGTCTCTGAAGATGCCCTGAAAATGACGCTTGACGGCTATCTTAACCGAGAGGATAGTTGCACGCCCTGCCGAAGGTTTGTCTGTTAGAGATTTAGCCGAGGGGCTAAGGAGAGACGGAAGAACTTTATTTTCATACGAGGAGAACCTCGACACCAACCAAAGGAAAAATAACAATACAAGAAGAACCCTTTCACCTCTAGATATTAAAAAAATGAACACAAGTCGGCTAGCATCCAAACAGCACCACCGCCGCCATATCTGACAAAGCTTTCATCACTCCTTTCCCCAGACAAACCCGATGCATTGCCTTAAGTGAATTGGCGAGGAACGTTGAGCCTGTTGCCAGGTCTCCGTTAAATAAAGCATGCAATGAGAAACGAATTTCCTGGGGTGAAAATATATATGAAAACAAACTTCCAAACTGTTCTATTTGCCGATGAGCTTTTTTTTTGAGCTACCTTTGTTGGCCCGGATGCGTGGGCCACAGTGAAAACAGCTCTTGAAGCCTCTATACCATATCGATTGAGTCTACCAATGAGGAGGCGGAGGTAATGTATTTTACGCTGATATCATAGGTGACGAGCTTAGCGGGCCCTTTCGAGTGCTAGAGGGTATCACATTTACGAGTCAAGGTTAAATAGCGTTTCTATAAATGAGCATTTATCCCTATGTCTCGATGACCTTCCATTATCACGTCGCCATCAAAGATTTTCACGCATGACTAGATTAGATTAGATAGGCGGCAGTAGACGAACCAACAGGCTCATTCCTAAAGAGACACCGGAACTTACGCCCCGGCCCTCTATGAGCTATTGCCATTGTGTTAGTAGCTTATAGAGGACTGGAGAAAAGAGAAAAAAAAGGGGGGGGGAGAGTCCCTGTCAAAGAGACGATCATGAATGCACGCAAGCACGATTAAGAGCCGCTGACATGCGGAGCTTAGAGATGTCAAACTGTATAGTTGAAGCGGGAGAGAGAAGACGATGGATTAAGGTGGCCTCGGAAGCTTTGGCCGTTAAGAGTTTGCTCTCCATCCCAATCAGCGTAGGTTGCCAGTTCAGTCATTAGAACCCTGGGCATGAGAGGAGAGCATCTTACGACATGGCCAACTTGCTTGATCCAATTGAATAACCCTTGTCAATTTTGAAAAGAGAGTTTCATGCAAGAGGAGTCCAAATTACGTCGGAAGACAACCTCTGGTTGAAATATAATTACTGCTGCAATTTTGAAAAATTAAAGTTATATCGACATATAACTTGCTTTCATAACTCTGTTAATTCATTCGTATGTTTCTTTGTATTGTTGATGCATGAGGAGCTCATTTTTTGAATTAAATACAACTATGATGATGAAACACTGTTTTATTACCCTAAATATACCTTTTCAGCGAATTATAATAAAGCAATTGGCAGTTAAAATTGGTTTAAAATATAGAACTCTAACCTCTTGTAATATTGCATCAATTCAAGCGAAATTTTGTTTGTTTACCTACCTAGCCGTGGTTTTGTGGGCACCAACTTTCACTTATGTGAGATTTATATTACTTCAGGCATTAACAAATTTTTAACCTGCAAGTTAGCGATTTACACAATGTATTTGCCAACTGGCCTTAGAGGAGAGCACGGCCGCAGTCGATCATTGATCGTCTAGAGCTATGATACCAGTGGTACCAGGCTCTTATACAACGACCTACGACCCATCCGACCATCCCCATTTTTGGTTTGGGTCAGCATCCCCTAATAGCATCCACTCACCGAATGCTGACTCAGCAAGACATGCGCAACAATCCCTGTTGGCAACAGTCTCGAACCTACTCGTTTCGCGTTTGACAGCGACACTGCAACATTTTTAAACTGCAAGTTTAAAAAGGTAAAAGTAAAGTAAGAAGTGCATAATTAGCAAGAACGAACAATTATTGAACGTCCATATGAAGCCATCGGTGGTATTTAAATAGTTTATTCCCTTTGATTATTCAGTGGGACATTGAAAATTGAATGATGGAGGAAACTTGAGAATCTTCTTAGTTAAGGTGACTGGCTCTGCTCATATATTGTGCACTCGCATTACTATTTTATTACAGAGATCATCACTGACTTACGCAGAGCACGGGAATCTAAATCGAGAATTGCACGATCAAATTGTGTGCCGAAGCTGCTCCCGAAATGTGCTGGATTAAAATGGAATCAACTACAGCTGCCACTGCTGCGAAATTCGGTAGCTAGAGCTCGACTGTGTAATTAGACTCTCTTTTCCAGTTCAAAAGCTTCTCTCTAACTTGACGAAAAGTTTGGCAAAAGTGAAGCAAGTTTAGACTGCAGCGCGAATATCTTATTGCTACACTTGGAAACAGCCGGCGTGTTGTGCGCGTTGCTTGATTTGCTAATTAAGAATGCAGAGCGACAACAGCCGCTATTTCTCGAGCGCTTGGCAAGCTGCTCACCTAATTAGCGATGCTGAGATATTGTGTCCAGCATTTCCTAATGCCGGATTAACAAACGTATTTGAATACGATATTAACACAGAGCTGAAGTTTGCAGCGGTCTTAGTATGTATAAGAGAGTCCTTACGCTGGATCAACAAACGTATTTGAATACAATGTTAACACAATGCTGTAGTTTGCACTGAAAACGTGCAATAGCGTTATGCTTCAACAATGTACACGTTGGTATTACTTGTATTTTGGCGTTGAGGGTCCACTCGTTCCAAAGAAATGGAACCAGTTTGATTGTTGATATTGATACGTATTACATGAATGCTACCCATGTACGAATATTACCTGAAAATTTCATTTTTTCATTCATGGATGGGTTACTGTTAACTAGGTTTCCTCCCGCACGCAGCTTGCGCATGCGCTTTTGGTTTTCCATATTTTGACTCTGTCTGGGTTCACCGCTCGCTCTTTCGATGAATATTTACGGTGTCTATGAAAATAACGAAGAAGTTCTGACTTTTTCTTTGGCAACACGGTGTTCTTCTAGAAATACTCGATTGTCCATAAGCGACGACCACTTCATACATGTAAATGTTCGTTTACCTATGTGCACTTTCGACTGAGACGCGAAAGTAAACCTATGAGGCTTGATTTGATTGAATCTTGAGACAGGAGCTCTGGCGTCGATTTGCTAATTCTGGATTCAGTCGTTGACTCTGAATAAATTGCATGTGAGACTTCCATGAACTTTGTCTTACTCCGCGAAATGGAGAATTCAGCCAGCTCAATATAATCGGACTGCTTTTAGCACCTACAACACGATCCAAGATACCGAAGCTAACGTTCTTGGCTGCATTTCCAAACAAGTCAAGCTATGTGGATTAGATCAAAATTGATGAACCAACCAAGCGAGCTCAAACTCAGGGGCCGCCCAAGAACTTCGGCCTCGGAGTCTCAAAGCGTTCAGATGTGTTCGGAAGCGTGCTTTTGTTTACACGACGGACAGTTCATCAGACAAAGTGCTCTTCTTTAGACATCGTCTGTTTGGGGAGATAATGTGTTTTTGGCAAGCCAAAATGTTCAGCTAAGAAGCGTTCGGTTAGCTAGGTTAGGTATTTAAATTTTTTCCGCATCTTTCTCTTACACTGTTTTACGATCGAAGATTCTGGAAACTTGTGGTCCTGATGATTTTAAAAATGTATTTTTTATACAAGAAAATCTATTGTTCAAGGTCTGTGACTCTTTTCATGGTGATATTTCTAGGGAATCCATTAATACTTGACAGAATCATGGGTAAAGAACTCTTTGGAATGAGTGGTCCTAAAACTCTAAACACGAACTAAAATGTTTACGGTAAAAGTAGTTATAAGAACTGCCCCCTGACTTTGGCTGTTTTTTTTAAGTCATAGCAACACAAGAAACTACAAAATTATCTTTGCGTTAGTAATTTCTTCAAGATTTGCAGCACTACTAGGCACAATAATACCATTACACTGTATTAGTTCATTCTAAACATGCAGAAACATTATTATACTTACATGAGAAGTACATTTAAAATTACTGATGGAAACTGGAGCAGCAGCTGTAGCATTTTTGAAATTCATACAAAATTTAGAGTTACAGAAATCACAATTGTACTTTACTACTTCATGCAAAATGTACAGCAAAACAAAGTACTGCACTCCGTGTTCATAACCTATGCAACAAAACTAGTCTCGCGCTCAAGTAATGCTGAAGTTCTCCCCCGTCGCCTCCGTTCCGCCGCCGCGAGCATGTAACTCACAAAGGGCTTTGAATTTTTATCCCTCCCGCTCTAAAAAAAAAAACTATTCGAAATGGAACAAAAGACGCTCATTCCTAGGTAAATATTTACCGACCACTTCAAGCTGTGAGAACAAACAAGAGAAATGCAGACCCTCGCCATCATCGACGAGGTTTCAAGTCTTCTGCGCAGGAAGAATAAAGAAATTAAAGGACTCGACTGGTCACCGTATAGGGTAGTATGGTAAGGATGTCAAGTGGTCAACATACTTTCAAGTGCTCTGCCTATGAATGTACAAATAATGGGCAGTTACAAAGTGGTGGACTTCGGCGAACGTTGCTTCTTTTATTGAAGATGAGTACAGAGTGATGAATAAAGGTAAACATACTTTCATTACTTACGTTCAGCTGAGAAACTGCCATAAACAGAGATTCTGGATACAGTGCAGGGATTGCTAGGTATACATAAATATATAGACATTCAACTTAGAGACTTTTATAAATAGCTAAAGTTTTAATATACCGTCAGGGGTTACGTTAAATATATAGAAATATGTAGACTAAAGCTACTAATAATATATGAATTTCGACCCACTCCAGGAAGTACAAAACGTACAAATATACAGATCAGGGACTACTATAAATATTTAATAGAGAGCTAAAAACTAGTGTAATATATAAGTACGCAGCTCTAGGCCCGAATAAATTACAAAATATCGTGCAGCTCAGGAAGGGACCGCAATAAATATTTTGACTACATGTTGTAATAAATACTGAAGCTGCAGCTGACGAACCGCAATAAATATTCTGACTACATGTTGCAATAAATACTGAAACTGCAACTGACGAACCGCAATAAATATTTAAGTTATAGCTTAAAGACTGTAATGAACATTTTGTTACGGCTGCGGGACTGTAATTACCTCCGCCATATAGGTTATGTTTTCGTCGGATTTGTCAGTGTTTGTTTGTTTTTCTGCCTAATTTTTGTTAATGCCATAACTCAAAAAGTTAAAGACGGATTTTCGTGAAATTTACGTAAGTTGTTAGGTTTATTCCGAAGAGTAAATGACCGAATTTTTGTGATGGTCTGTTTGTTGGTTTGTTCGTGTGTTTCTTACTGTGTTTGATTTTATGCTTTTTAGCGCAATAACTCAAAAAATTCTGGATGAATCTTTATGTAATATGCAAGAGTTGCTAGAAATATTAAAAAACAAAAATTTAATAAATTTTTGTGCAGATCGGTTTGTTCTTGTGTATCTTTGACTTATGCTCGTCATAATGTTTGTTAGCAGCTTAACTCAAATAGTTATGAGCGGATCTTCAAGAAAATTCCAAAAGGTGTCAATACTATCAAAAGACACAAATGGTTAAATTTTTGGAGGTGATGCAAAGAAAATCATTGTATCAAAACAATTTGCATTATTCGTTACCGTTGCCTCGCTTGGCGGAAGTATACGCTCTCAGAGTGCCCTAGTTAATATTTTAACTGTAACTAAGGCACAGTGAAATATATTTTAGCTACAACTGAGGGCTCCTCTAAACATGGAAAGAGACAGGTCAACCTCTGCGATAGGCCATCCAGTAAACAGCTTCCTGGCTGCTATAGCTATCGAGCGAGTTGCTTCGCAAATTATCTTTAATTATACTACAGTATAGAAGATGGGAGCCTCGGGTTTCACTTGTTCGAGTAATTAAGGAACTTAGGGGAAAAAATGTCTCAACTTCTTTCATCTCCCAGGAATTACAATGGGGAAATAACTGAACTTCACTACAGCCCCTAGAAGTGTTGGATGGCAAGTGCTTATTGGAATTATTTACTTAACAGCGCCTGAGCTACAGTGCTGCTGCTGCTGCTAGAAGTGCTGGATGGCAAGTGCTTATTGGAATTATTTACTTAACAGCGCCTGAGCTACAGTGCTGCTGCTGCTAGAAGTGTTGGATGGCAAGTGCTTATTGCAATTATTTGCTCTGCCACAGTTTTATAAATTACTTTATATAGTCAGCGAAGTATGTACTTAGGGCTTCATCATTTGCTTTCTTTCTTGACTACAGAGAGGAAAAGAAAGAAACAAAGTTGTTGGTTCAAATTAAGAGAAAAAGTATTCTTCGATGCAGCTTCACTGTAGTGTTTAACTGACATTTTGGGTTGCGTTAAAATGTAGTTGTTGCCGATAAAGATAATTGAGTGTTTCTTTGATGAAACATCACAACAGCTTTTAATTTAATTTATATGTTGTAGTAAGGGTAGTAAGTAAATAATTCCTGCAAACAAAGCATGTTGAAAAATTTTTGATAATGCTGTGTTTTTTTTTTTTTTGTTTGCCTATTTGTTTTCAAAGTTGGGTTAGAGAGAAATTGCTGGGGTAAAAAGGATCATTATAAAATTCTTATGAATTAAATTTCCTTAATCGGAATTTACCTTGGGTAGATTATTAGTTTCTCATTTTGTAGTGAAAAGAAAATGTTACAAACTGCGATAAAATATAGAGGTGCTTAATCTTTTAAAGCATGAATTAATCTTAACACACCCGTACGAATAAAAAATATTTTGATAAGATTGAAGTTCGCTGCACCTATGACTCGAGTTACAGTTTTCAATTTGTATTTCAAGAATCGCAGTGAATAATACATTTCAAATAATTATGTGCTAAAGCATAATATATTTTGGTATCTATCAACACTTTCCTGTTCTGCTATCTTAGCCTTCATACAGATCACAGTCTTTCAACTTTTTCCTTAGTTTGCACACGTCAAAATTTTAAGGTTTTATTTTCTTTGACTTTGTAAACATCACCACAAGTATTCAATATTTTTTCTTCTATATTGCTCTTCGGAATGCCCAAGTATCATTTGTTTTCTAAAAATACATGTTTTCATCTGCCATTCACTTATTTGTGTCATATGCTCGTGACTTTATAAAAAAGTGCCAACGATATTTTCTCCTACATTTTTCTGGTCTTTTCATATTCAACAATGTACGTACTATAAAAAACGTCTATTCAATATACACTTCTGCAGCTGTACTTACTCCTCTGGGGCCAGTTGGCCTATGTCTGCCGCACGAACCAGTGCGTGTGAGTAGTATATAATGCGACGAGATGCTTGTTTTTGAGGGTAGGATCCCCTCGCGCCGCCGGGTCATCGCGCCCCCCTTCTGGTTTCCCAGGCCCCGCCCACTTCCGGTTAGCGCCCCCCCCCCAGACCCCGCTAAACCGGTAGTGCATTGGCCGTTATAAACCGGAAGCTCACGCGCGAGGGGAGCCGCGAGGGTAGGTTACCCTCAAGAACNTTTACTTAACAGCGGCCTGAGCTACAGTGCTGCTGCTGCTAGAAGTGTTGGATGGCAAGTGCTTATTGGAATTATTTACTTAACAGCGGCCTGAGCTACAGTGCTGCTGCTGCTAGAAGTGTTGGATGGCAAGTGCTTACTGCAATTATTTGCTCTGCCACAGTTTTATAAATTACTTTATATAGTCAGCGAAGTATGTACTTAGGGCTTCATCATTTGCTTTCTTTCTTGACTACAGAGAGGAAAAGCTGGAGCAAAGAAACAAAGTTGCTGGTTCAAATTAAGATAAAAAGTATACTTCGATGCAGCTTTACTGTAGTGTTTAACTGACATTTTGGGTTGCGTTAAAATGTGGTTGTTGCCGATGAAGATAATTGAGTGTTTCTTTGATGAAACTTCATAACAGCTTTTAATTTAATTTATGTGTTGTAGTAAGGGTAGTAAGTAAATAATTCCTGCAAATAAAGCATGTTGAAAAATTTTTAATAATGCTGTGTGTTTTTTTTTTATTTTTGATTGCCTATTTGTTTTCAAAGTTGGGTTAGAGAGAAATTACTGGGGTAAAAAGGATAATTGTAAAATTCTTATGAATTAAATTTTCTTAGTCGGAATTTACATTGGGTAGATTATTAGTTTCTCATTTTGTAGTGAAAAGAAAATGTTACAAACTGTGATAAAATATAGAGGTGCTTAATCTTTTAAAGCATGAATTAATCTTAACACTCCCGTACGAATAAAAAATATTTTGATAAGATTGAAGTTCGCTGCACCTATGACTCGAGTTACAGTTTTCAATTTGTATTTCAAGAATCGCAGTGAATAATAAATTTCAAATATTTATGTGCTAAAGCATAATATATTTTGGTATCTATCAACACCTTCCTGTTCTGCAATCTTAGCCTTCATACAGATCACAGTCTTTCAACTTTTTCCTTAGTTTGCACACGTCAAAATTTTATGGTTTTATTTTCTTTGACTTTGTAAATATCACCACAAGTATTCAATATTTTTTCTTCTATATTGCTCTTCGGAATGCCCAAGTATCATTTGTTTTCTAAAAATACATGTTTTCATCTACCATTCACTTATTTGTGTCATATGCTCGTGACTTTATAAAAAAGTCCCAACGATATTTTCTCCTACTTTTGTCTGGTCTTTTCATATTCGACAATGTACGTACTATAAAAAACGTCTATTCAATATACACTTCTGCAGCTGTACTTACTCCTCTGGGGCCAGTTGGCCTATGTCTGCCGCACGAACCAGTGCGTGTGAGTAGTGTATAATGCGACGAGATGCTTGTTTTTGAGGGTAGGTTCCCCTCGCGCCGCCGGGTCATCGAGCCGCCCCTTCTGGTTTCCCGGGCCCCGCCCACTTCCGGTTAGCGCCCCCCCCCCTCCAGACCCCGCTAAACCGGTAGTGCATTGGCCGTTATAAACCGGAATCTCACGCGCGAGGGGAGCCGCGAGGGTAGGTTACCCTCACAAACAAACATCTCGTCGCATTATACACTGCTCGTGTATATTTCCAAATGGAGAGTGCAGTCAAAGTTGACTTAACTTTACCTTCATTTCACTTCTCATAATTTTTTGAATTTATTTTTATTTTGCTCTTGACCCTGAAGGGACTCACGATGATTTTCTCTTTCCTTTGCACTTTTTCTAATCTTTTCACCGTGCAGAATTTCCAGCTTTTGCATATTCTAGTAGACGCGAGATGTAGTTGCTCTAGGCCAAGCTTTCTTTTACAAAAGCCCAGCTGTGATCGAATTGTCGTAGATTTTCTGTAGAAATTCTTTTTCTAGCTCGGCCTACGGAGTGAAAAGTTCCTTTGAAACAGTTGTCTGAGTCGTCAATGCAGTTCGATCTGATTTATTCAAATGCATTCATGAGTTCCCGCCAGCGTTTCTCACAGGCCCCTGTGATCGTTTGAATAAAATATTGCTTAGCAAAAGCCTTCGCTCTGCTGATCGACAGAACGACTTTAATTTGCGTGAGTTGTGTAAAGATGTCGAATTGTTTTGCAGGGCTCTCCTAAGTAACATCTACACCTGGTGAGGTGGCAGCGTTGGAAAGTAATGGTTCACTATATTTCACCACGGTAAATTCATCACCGGATAAAATTGTAAGTCATTTACCTGATAAATTAACCCCCTGATGATTTCAACACTAATCAATTCGTCACTTGATAATAATTTAATCACCAGGTAAATTCATCACTCGGTAAATTCATCGTCTTGTAAAATCATTACAGATAAATTAATCACCTGATAAATTCATCCCCGATGATTTCAACGCTGATGAATTTATCTTCTGGTAAATTGATCGCCCGATAATTTTGTATCGCTCAAATTCATTGCTGGGCCATTCATCACGAGTATTTTCATTGCCTGCTAAATTCAGTGCCTTGTAAATTCACCACGTGCGAAATTCATTGCCTGGTAAATCCTCGCAAGATTTATTCAGAGCCTAAAAATTTCATTGCCGGATTCACATATCGCCTAGTATATCCATTGCTCTTAATTATTAGGTGATTTATTTTCCAAGCTACAAATTGACAAAGACTCGAATTTACATGGAGATACATTGACCAAATGTTGATTTTCTGGTAATAAACTTAGTAGGCGACTAAATCGCCACAGAGGCTACACCAGGCGTCGCATTTAACAGGCGATGAATATACCGCAATAAACCTACCGGTAAGGCTCTCAAAAACCATTATAATACAGGTTTCTTAATAAAGAGGTTTATGCATCTTCTGTAGCCAGGGAGAACAACAACATCGGTTTCACTGATTTAGAACTATTAGCCTAATGACATTTGCTTATTTCTATCTGGTGTTCCAGTACTTTCATAAATACCGCTGGTGTCTTCAGAAGTCACTAATAAAGCTATTGAAAAACCTTTATATTTTCAGCAGAGCCTCCAATCGAACAGAATGTAGAGCTGTGCATAGTCACTGGATCCTACCCCATGGCTTCGGAGCACCACTTTCATAAGAAAACCTCATTCCTACCAGTTGGCGAGAGTATGGGGTTGCTCTCAAAAGAGTTTCTCCTCAGTGCATTGACGGTACATCATCCTGCTCACGGTTCTACCATGGCCCCTTCCGGCCTTCACCGTATTCGACACACTCTTCAATCAAAGTTTGAAGCAGACATTGCTCCCCTTCTTACAGATTGGATTCTGCCTCTCAAGCAATATCGCACTGCCCTGAGCTCATTACGCACCTCTACTATTGCAACTGCAGCAGCTGCACATCTCCCCAGCTGGGTTCTGGGCTATCATTGAGCTCCTCTCTGTGCAGAGGACTATCTGTTCCCCAGATCTTTCCGATCTATAAAATCTTCCAGCTACGCTTTGGCCACTGTTCGCTCCTAGCGGAATATAAATTCCAAGTGGGACGGATAGGTGATGCCTTCTGTCAACTCTGCGGACTGAGCGGACAGTCTCTTCGTCACCTCTTCTCGTGTTCTAGCAACCTGACTGATCTTTCGGTGAGTAGTCTCTGGCTGTACCTGGCTGCGTGTTTCCTCGCTTCTCCTCCTCTCTTTGACTTTCTCTCCCTCTGCTCAGGCCTCCTCCGGAGTCTCTTTCCCAAGTTGGCATTGGTGGACTCTAACGATTCAACGAACAACAACAACAATTATGTTAAACCGCATTTAAGGAAGTCATATAATAATAGGAAATATAACATGTACTGTATTTGGATACTACACAATATAATACACCTAGAGAACCTGCATATATAAAAACAATTCTTGGTATTTAAATATCATTGTGAAAGTCTGGGCTGCTCCAAATGGTAGCCCTGCTACTCGATCAGCTTATAGGGACGGCCAAGAGTTTGTTAGGGTAAGATGGGACTTTGTCAAAGAGCATGGCCTATGATATCATAAATATGTATACATACATACAGTACTTGTTTCTACAGAGAAATAAGACCAAGATTAAATTACATAAGCTAGAGTCCTCACGAAAACCCACAGCCCGCAGCATGGCACAAACAACCAAACTCAACAACAGCCTGAGAAGCACTATAGAGGACCGGAACAGAAAGTGCTTAATTAAGCGTAGACTGTCAGCCATACAGCACCGCTCTTGTTTGACTACAACGGGTTGTAACTACATACAACTGTGTACAAGTGCAAGGCCTGTAATATATGTACGTATGAAAGATAGATACCTCTATAGATCAGTTCCACAGATACAAACGACTATTATTAAAATACTACGAACTAAAAGAGCAAGACCATGCAGTAAGATAATATACATATTTGATGAAAAATCACGCCAGATTTCTTCGTCAACATAACTTACATGGACTTTTTCTACCAGATAAATATATTATAAATATAACATTTACAGACGTAGGGACCGGAATTAGATTAAATACAACAGACTCGAAGAGTAAGAACTCTGAGATTGTTCTACATGTTTAAATTATTTACGAACACTAGAGACAAAAGTAAAACCGATTTCAACAAACCCAAAGATGAAGACCTGTAACATTATCGTGTAATGTATCTATAGGCCTATTCTACCTGTAATATTCTATTTTCATTTACGGTGTTCAAGGAAGGCAAGAGACAATAATAAATAGAATACAACTACGCCAAAGAGCAAGCCCTGCAATTTAAAAAACGCCTGTAAACTTTCGAAGGGCTAAAGACAGAAAAACGCTTCAATATCTCAAGGTCCCGGCCGCACTCTCCATCCATATAATGATAAAGTGTCGGTAGCGAACACTCTTCCAGGAAATGGTTTATTGTCAGCGCTTCTGTTGAGAGGGCTTCATCTTGCATATCNCATATCTTCACCAAAAGTTAATCATCTGTTCCTCCCAACATACCTAACAATCCCTGTAAATTTCATCCAAATCGGTTCATAACTTTTTGAGTTATCCTGGTGACAGACAAACACACAAACAGACAGACAGACAGACAGACAGACAAACACGGCGAAAACATAACCTCCTTGGCGGAGGTAATAACATTTACAGACGTAGGGACCGGAATTAGATTAAATACAACAGACTCGAAGAGTAAGAACTGTGAGATTGTTCTACATGTTTAAATTATTTACGAACACTAGAGACTAAACTATAAGAGATGTCAACAAATCCAAAGATGAAGACCTGTAACATTATCGTGTAATGTATCTATATGCATTTTCTACCTGTAATATTCTATTTTCATTTACGGTGTTCAAGGAAGGCAAGAGACAATAATAAATAGAATACAACTACGCCAAAGAGCAAGGCCTGCAATATCAAAAATGCCTGTAAACTTTCGAAGGGCAAAAGACAGAAAAACGCTTCAATATCTCAAGGTCCCGGCCGCACTCTCCATCCATATAATGATAAAGTGTCGGTAGCGAACACTCTTCCAGGAAATGGTTTATTGTCAGCGCTTCTGTTGAGAGGGCTTCATCTTGCATATCGACAGCCGGAGAATTTTATGGCGCATACAGAAAGGATTAAAGAAGAAGACTAGAACCATTCTTGGCAGATGGGCATCACGCAGTGTATTGACGGCAGTAGAATAGAAAGAGCGGCGTCTAGTCAATAATGGATAGCAACAGCTTGCTACGTGAGTACATTAGCTTGTGATACAAGCCGGCCGGCTTATTGAACACTGTTTATTCCTTAATGATATTTGAAATGCATACTAGTGAAGATTATATACATTATACAAGTTGTGTATACTTCTATGGTAATTGAAATACGTACTCGAGAAGTTCATATATATATATTGTGTATACTGTAATGATAATTTAAAATTATGCTCGATAACACCATGTCTATTTTGGCCACTTGTAGAAGCTTAGTATTATTTTATGATAAGTTAAGCGCATACACCAGAAGATCCGATGCGTTTCGCTTTCACGACAAAAAATGCATACTTTCCTGATAATTAATATGCATACTCGGGAAGGCTATATACTTCACTCTTCTGAGAAACAATTGTGTATATCTCTATGATGATTTAAGTATGTGCCAGAAAATACTAAATGTGTTTTGCTTCTATAATGAAATTACGGAAAAATACCAGAAATGTTCACGTAAAAATAACACTAGTGGTTGCTTTCAGAAAATCTCAACTCCTTTGCTTGAGAAAATATTATGAACATTCATAGTAAATACTATTGTTGTGTTAAGAACAGCGGCACATGAACCGTGTAGAATGTAAAATGAATGAATTTGGACGTGCTTTTGATTGGCAAGGCTCGCCACCCCACAGAAGCCCATTTCAGTGATTTCCCTGTAACCAGTTGGAAGCACAGTATATGTACTTGACTATATTCCTCCATATGAGCGCCTTTCTCCAACAGTTCAGCCGCGCTGGGCTACCCTTTGGGTAGACTACATTGATATTATTATTATTGTTTCTTCATTCTTAACACGAGATGAGGCCTATTATGTAAGCTATTGAAAACTCTCAAGTAGTCCATTTAGGGATTGTACCTTTTCTTTCCTTATTAATAAGTATCAAGCTGCTACCAACTCACGAAGCAGAAAGCTACGTGCAGTCCAATAAGGGCGTCTGCCCCGCAGTTACTGATGAAGGCGGCCATGCCTCCTCACCGTTGTTTGCAGGTACGGGCTATGGTAATGAGAAGACCTTTGCTTAATGAGAGCCTTGCAGCCCTGTACTTGAGACCATGTCCGCCACTGCAAGAAGACACAGCCTGCTTGGTCTGAGTTGGGCCAATTTGAATATAACTTCACTTGTGATGTCTAATTCATAGCAATGTATCCCTACAGAAATGGGGATCTTGGATTGTACGGAGTTAATTCTCTACACGGGAGGACTTGAATTATTGCAAGGTGTTAATTCAGGAGCATGCCTCTACACAAACGGGACTTGATTTCTTTTACGATATTAATATAGGTCCATGTCTCTCTAAGCAAGAGAGTGTGCTGTCATTATTAAGACATTAATTTACGATTACGTTTCTCTTCAAGGGATTATTCACAAGTGTATGGCGTTAAATCTTATATACATGTCTCTAAAAATTTTTAGTGTCTTGAATACCGAATATCAAACCCCTTGTCATTTAAATGGCTACTTACACTATGTGGCATAAACAGCATGATTATTGCAGCATTTGGAATAAGACAGCACATGTAAAGCTTTTTTCATGACTGTACCTCATTACAAGACTATGAAAACCACACGATTTTGAGTTTGTTGAATAAAATTCTACACACGATGCTCTATTCAAGACCGTACTTGCGTGCGAGGCCTGAATTGCATTGTTAGAGTTACTCGAAATTTATTGCGTGCAGCTTTAAAATGTTCCAAATATGATCAATCTTACATGAAAACTACCATCCCCACTGAAACCCGCAGTATTTGGACATACACTGTGCCCCAGTCTGGAATATACATTACCTCCAGGTTTCATAACACAGACGCACACTCACAAACGCACTCAACACTGTCACCAAGAGAGCGCCGCTTCGCAACAGCGAGCTTAATGATTACACAGCAACATTAGTTCCATAAAGTCGTGTAGTCTCTGAGAGTATATATTTTTATACCGCTCTCTAGTCACATTACTTGAGAGTTTGACTCCAGCAGTTTCTAGAAAGTTTTGGTAGAACATTTCGGGCACATGAAATCTAGTAGTCCCTTGGTGCAATAGCACACAACATTTTTATTAGTTACAGTTACTAGAGAGTTAGAACCCAGCCGTCTCTGTGATCTAAGGTAGACCATTTCGGTTGCATGACGTCGAGCGGTCTCTGGGTGCACCTGGAATGGGTGGCGTGAGGGACGCAATCTCCACGATTCCAGGGTGCAAAGGACTCCTCTAATAACTGTGAAGTCTAGCCAATTTGCATAAGCAGTTAGCGCATAAATTACAAGGCGAGCACACGTCTGCTGACGCGGGCATGGGTTCGGTCGACAGCATCATTAACCAAAGGCACACTACACATTCGCACCCTCAACGTGATGAAAGGATGTATAGCTCACATGTCGCCCATATGTATAGCAAAAGTCTGTAGCATAGATACTGTACTATGAATGACGTGCGAGCAGCACTTTCACTGATCAGGTTGAGCGTGCGACTGAATAGTGTGGCGCAGGTATTACGAGCCTGCCATGTGCGGTTTGGAAACAGATTTTTTGCGAACCGATAAAACATAAACAAAAACGTTCACCTTCTTGCATCAAGAATCTCATCTCAACCGCCTTTGCTTGGCTAGTTATTCTATCTTAATAGTAGGATTTCTATATCTTTATCGAGTTTTACGCATTAATCGTAACCCAAGTATTCTTGCGAAGACCAAAAATCTTATTGTGTTGAACAGGAACGCGTTTTCTTGCCGTTTCAAGCGTGATCGACTTGAAATTACCGACTGAAACATGATCCAACGTTCGGATTTAAACTCACAGAATCGTGTTCCGAAAAAGTTTAACTAATCTGATTTGAATACCTTGATCGAGTGACGCGAATCGAACATGCCTATACAGTAAATCTTAATGTAATATATCTTAATATATATACATATATTATTATAATATATATCATATAAATATTATATAGTATTATATATATATATTATATATTATTATATATAAAGAATCTAAATACAATTTAGACTTTGTAGACTGCTCCCAAACAGGCCGTAACTGTGTGCGTGTTTTGCTACTGTAGATAATGTTTTCATTACGGATTGTTTGGGAATTGTTAGGATAATTCATGAATCATGTTCCAAACGAGGGTCGTATGCCATGCAGAATTTTGCGCTTCCAAATATAACGTAAGTTCAGCGGAACTAATTCCAAAGCTTATGCACAGTACATATAACGAGGTGCCATATTGTACTTTTAGCTCCTCGCATGCCCTCAAAAGTAAAGAAAAAAAATTGCATTGATGCGCCCTTTTTAAATTTACAGTTTTAATTGCGATTCAGCTTCGACGGATGCACTTTCAGCGCCTGTATTTTGATCATTGATTAAAGAAAAAATAAGAGCAAGAAATGGCTGCGAGTACCAATCCGATAAAAAAAAAGTAAAGAAAATAAACCTCTGCAGATGTAAAGTTCCAAATTTCCTCTCTGTTCAATAATGGTCGGTAGGAGTGCACCGGGTCAACCGAGACCACCCGCAAGGAATGCCGGAATAAGATATTCTTGCTAATCTATGCAGAAAGAAAAGCCAAACCTTCACTGTAGGTATCGCTCCTTGTGCGGGTACAGCAGTCAAACTATGACTATATTAATAATAATGATAATCTCTTCAATACTCATAGCATTGAGAGCACAAAATTTCATTCTCTTCAATAATGAGAGCGTAACCTTCCATGAAGTGTGCAATTAAAACTAAAAACTAATGTGTTAACAATCTTACAGATCAAAGGTTTGATATCCCTTTCTATAGTTTGCTGATCGGCTGGTTGGTTGCTTGATTGGTTGGATTACTGGTTGAATTCTCCATCATAGTCTGAAACAGTAATAAGAGAAAATCCATCAGCTGAATGGCCAGGGAGATGATATTTTGCCTGTTTACTTAAATATTTATTTATTCATTTATTTATTCATTATCTTTGCAGACATCTAGAGTACTTTTAAATTGTAGCATTGATACCAGATTGTACTTGTTTCCTCGGTAATTTTTTTCTTTCTTTTTTTCTTAGATAAGGTCCCTTAAATAGAGTAAAAAAAATCAACGAAGGATGAGAAAAAATGTTCCTGAAAACAGAGCTAAGAACTAACGTGAAGGATGCGGTGCGCCGGTTCTGTTGGCCTTACTTTTTTCAACACGTATCCTTGATTGCAGCTTGCCAAAGAACGTCGGTGCTTGTAACAATTAAGGAAGAAACTAAGATAATTAAAATAACTTTGCCGCATTTAAAAACACAATGAATGGACTACGAACGGTATTAAAAGTGCACACGCGAGTATAATACTGAGCAGATTGTGAATTTTAGTCATAGATAGGATTGCCATATTGCGAAGATATACTGATTGGCCTTCATAAAAAAAAGGTGCGATCTGAACGCATAGCAGAACTAGCACATGAGTGCTTCAAAACAAAGTACTCAATTTTGTAGTTCGTGCTTAGTGATTCCCCAAATAAAGCATTTTCTGTGGTTAGAAATAAATGAAGTGCTTCTAGATATATAATGAAGCTCCTCAAAAGCAAGTCACCAGTCTCACAGAATTAGTTCATCAGGAGGTGGAAACTGATGTATTTGAAATTCAAGGTTTTATTCTTCCGATAACAGCTTCTTCCGCAATTGCATGTACAAATTTTAGCGTTGAAGGTCACCTGGAGTCTTTTTATAGTATCTAAAGCAGTATAGGCTGACTCATCCGTACGTTAAAGTAGAGTATTTGAAGCTGCAACCATACAATTCTCTGAATAAAAATATTTTCTCGCGGTAAAATGTACAATCAAATACCGAGAACCAAAGGTCCTTCTAAAGCAATTTAAAGGCATCGCCATTACAAGTTGCCATCTGCAAAGGCGAAGTGAACTCCCGCAATTATGCACCGATCCCCTTTTCATTGAATCGATGAATGAATGCTACACGGCGGGCACTCCATCCTTCAATATTTTCTAAAAGACGTCATCTGTCGCCGAACACTTCATTATGGAGAAGAGTTTGACGTGCTCTCTGGCGGCAATCTCTCAGGGAGGTCGCTGCCAGCTTTTTGTTTAATGACAGACTTGTTCACCAAATTGGAACACGGGACGAACAAGTAGCAGACATGTCTGATTCTCTTCTTGAAGATAGAGCAAAGAAAGCTTTCATATCAACAGCAAGCTGAGGTGCCCTCGCAACAAATATTCATAGAAATTAATGAATAGATGACTTCGACGTTGACATGAAACTGAGTAACCAAGCTTTCATATTGATGTCGATCTCAGCTGCTAACAGAACAATTTTATTCATAAATATATGAATAAAAGGACATCAGGCTAATAAAAGTTGATATTGCAAAAATGTTATCCATAGAAAGGTATGAGCGGAAGAGCATTATGCCATGCAGCTTGCAGTTAATAATGCTAATCCGGACCTATGTTCTTATGGCAATAATTTCAATCGTAAAATTACATAAACGTATCATCAATTCGAGATGAATTCAACCGTAATTATTATTGACACTGAATTGGCCTGGCTTTGCAATAGTTGATCATCTAACATCAGAACGATCGTATTTATATAGTTACTAGGGTACGCGCGCTGTAAAAAATGACAGCCAAGAATATGAGACGACCCGTCTTGAATCGTGATTTCTTTTTTCATAATATACTTCTGAAGCATAGGCTACAACAGCCGACTCAAATGGTCGTTAGAGATACCTAAGTGTTCTCTCTTTTTATTCTTTTAAGAAGCGCAATGGTCCTCCACCATAAGTCGCATGCGAGAAAAAAAAAATTACATTCGCAAGCAGCAAAGCTTTACTGAATTTAAATAAATTTTCTTCACTGTATCCTACCTACCGAACAAGCCTTCAGTTCATCGAAGACGTTGTGATGGAGCGCAGACTATATTACACCAAAGGAAGACAGAGAGCTGAATAAAATAAAATAAAATTTATTTCTCATATGTATGCTGTGTTCAACGAAGTTAGGGCACAGTACCCTGAGGTTTTCATTCTTAATACTAACATAGAAAAATACTAAATTCTAACGTAGAAGAGAGCTGGTATTGGGTTTGTGGAGAGTTACTGAAAGAAATAATCATGTCTACTGCCAGTGAAAAATCATCGCTTCGTTGATCAGCTACCTACTGAATTTACTCGTGGTGAACTGAGAGCAAACATATATTTCGATGTATGGAGAAAGTTGTAAAACTCAAACTGCATAGCAGCACTAAGATAAGCGGTGATATCTATATTGTTTCGACTTCAAGAAGTGTTTCAAGCAAGAAGTGCATTGAGATAAAGTAATAAGGATCCCACTTTTGCCCTCTTCTACAGCCTGGTCATCGATCTCCATGAAAACGCAACCTAATTAGAAAATCTGCAACCTGGCCCATTTTCGCCTATCAATTTTTTTAAGAGCGTGACACGAAAAATACAATTATATAAACAAATAAACACCATACAGTGTTTATTATATTGAGTTGATTTGTGTTACGTTACGCATTGAAGAATAAGATAGAAAAAAATTCCTGCGCTGAAGATGATGCTACGGTATCTGTGAAACAAATTCCTCGCTATCATTTTTGACAGCGCCGGCACTCTAGTGAATGAAGAGGTGTTATCTCAAATTCCTCGCTGTCTTTCTGACAGTGTCGGTACTGTACTGGAAATATAACAACGTAACAGCGAAATTACACGACGCATGTGAATGTGAATATCAGCATGTAATTAAACGTAATTGTTCTTAAATCTTCTATCCATGTCTTTGGTCAACAATATTGAAAGAAAAAAAATGAGGTGTAACTCTCAGACCTTTTTACATACCCTTACCTAAATACTTCGAACTTAAATCCAACCTTAAATAATAGGCAGCGAACAGTGCATATTAGCGCCACCGTAATTAATCTTCATTTCAAGTCCTTTCTCTTCGCTATGGTTGCATGAATTAAGCTGAACTCTCGCAGCGAAGACGCTCACCAGGCTAAGTCCAGCCAAACGGTTGGCAATCTTCTCCGATTACAGCTGGACCATCGCTGATCTTGCGCCGTCTATCACGAAGACAAATCGACGCCCGATATCGCAATGACTGTTGATCGAAAGTCAACTGCCGGAGCCAAACTGAGGCGGTCTCAATAAGGTTCATGGATTGCTCAATTCTTTGGGCATCGCTGAGATCGAACGCCGGAGCTCTTACCCCGGCAGACCAGACCTCGTTTGGGGTTTCTTTATCAGGAGATCGATGCGCCATAGTTAATTTAAGGGGACGATCTCAAGTTTGAGCGGGACCAGCCGAACTTCCTTGAGAGGCGTCATATCTTCTCTAATGTCTTGTGGGAAGAGGGCGTAATATCAGGAATCTATTAAACTACAAAATAAAAACAGAATCTCGACAGCTCAACCCTGAGAAGGATAGAATTCCTTTAGCTTGAGCTCCTGTTCTTTTACTGAAATTTTGAGGTTGGTAATTCAGTAGTGAAAAAAAACTTACGTGTCTCCAACAATGCCAGTGACGCACTATTCTTTTGTGATTTTTTTCTTGCAATCTTTCAAGTACAATCTCATTTTACAATACACCTGCTTCTCGTCATAGGCGAAGGTTATGCTTAAAAAAAACTCTCGTTTAAGTGGATTCGCATTATATCAAAGCTAGCTAGAATATATAAGGGGGGGGGGTTACATGTTATGATCCAGTTGTTATCCTCTTCATGGTAAGTCAAATCGTTTTTCATAAAAAAAACTTCACATACGTACAACTAAAACTCAGCTGTAATACGATAGTACAGCAATGTATGTGAAAAACCCTTTAGAGTTGGGAAAAAATGCATAGTGCATTGCGGCAGTGCCTCCCGCACACAGCTCGCAAATCATCCAAAGGCGAATTTTCTCATATGAAAAAATGCACCAGCGGTGACAATTACCCATTAGCGTTTAATCGGGAAGAAGGTGAAGTGTCTGAGTGAAACCTAATTCACAGTTTCCGTTCAGCACTTTTAGAAGCACCGGTAACAAGCTGTGCAGTGGCATTGGCCGGACATATATTATCTTCATTTTCTCCTTGTGTGCACTCTTTAAAAGTAATAATTTTGGAACGATGGCCTGGATACACTGGCAACAGCACGCTTTTTTTGTATTGCAGTCGGAAACTAATGATTTCGTGGTAATGCTTGGAATATGCTTGTATCCTCGATTTCCTCCCTCGCGCTCGTAACGGGCGCGGTTCCTCTTAACATAGTCCGAGTGTTAGCGTACGTCTCTTGCAATAAACCACCCAATGGAGATCCCATTAACCATGGGGCAAATACTCCCTTAAATACGAGGAAACTGCTGCATAGAGACTGAAGGAAGCTTTGTCTACAACGCAGCGAACCGAATACATTTATTCAACGTGTGATTCCTCAGTCAAGAGTATTTTGCCAGCGGCAACTGCAGCCTCCGAAG